>NW_004624735.1:42083431-42104172 GCF_000247695.1 Heterocephalus glaber
ATACATATATTAAAATCATTATTAGTATATAAAATTAGAGATGACCTCAGCTATATCTTCCTACAATAAAGAATAGGTTCGTTTTGTAGGAAAAATATTTGAGATTGGTAATCTTTTTCATTAATGGAGAGAAGTAGTGCTGAAAGCAGTTCTCTATAATAAAAATAAATTCCAGCAGGCCATGGTGGTGCACACCTGTAATCTCAGAACTTGGGAGGCTGAGGCAGGAGGAGCTCTATGAATTTAAGGCCAGCCTGGGTGAGGATACATAGTGAGACCCTATCTCCAACAAACAAACAAATAAACAAAAAAAGTGGTGAATAATTTTATCAGGTAGAATAACATGAAGGATATCTCATCATTTATCCATTCTTTCAAATAACAGGATTTTAAAAAATCTGGAATGAATTTTAATTACTAACTTTTTCGAGTGTTGAGAGTGAAAAGCTTTAAATTACTTTGATTTTAAATTACTTTGATTTTAGGAATGTTAAATTTTAAAACACTTTGATTTCAGGAATGTTAGAAAATGGCTAAAGACATAGATGGATTCAATTTAAAATATTTACAGACTGTTATGGCTTGTGTTTAGATTTTCCCCCAAAGCTTCATGTGGTCATACATGGGGGCTTTTTCAGAGGTGGCTCAATCTAGAGTGTGTGATGCTGGGATTGATTCATGGTGCAATGCTAGGCTCAAGGGCATTAGGATTAAGGGTGTGAGTGCTACCTATCCTTAGTAGTCTGGATAAAATGGGCAAAAAGACACTATTAAGGTCCCTGTTGCTTTTGCTACCTTGTGCATACTATGAACTCTTTTTCTCCTCTGTGATGCCCTTCTTCTATGTGCCACTCTTCCTCAAAACCAGTCAACTATGGACTGAAACCTCTACTGAGTGTAATCCAAATAAACTTTTCCTCTTTTAACTTTGAATGTCAGATATTTTTTCTCAGCAATGACAAAAATAAGACACAGACTAATCTTTTATCATCTTTTTGGTTCAAATTATGATGCCATGATCAGCTATTTTTAATTGTATTATTTTTAGGTGCCCAGTTACCTGTGATTATTTTAGATGATATAAAAATGATAGACAGCAATATCAATACTTAGGGTTACAGTAGAAGAGTTAAATATTTGTCAATTCATCAATACAAACTATTTTCAAACTGACAAATTTAGTTAAGTTTAAATAATATGTTCTAAGAGACAGTATCACAGAGAAAAGTACTTAAGCATCTTTAGAATGGCTATAAAATGTGAATTTTAGGCAGGGGTGAGGACTGTATCAGTAGAAGTGGCAGAAGAGTGTCTTCTGGGGAGACAAATCAGATGAGTAAAGGCACTGTGCTTGTGAGAGAAATATGGTGCAATAGTATATCCTAAGCAAGAAAGCCTCAAGATGAAGATGCAAATATTGACAAGGACCACATCCTGGAGATTTCAATGGGGAAGTTAAAGACTTCCTTCACCCTCCCTCTCTATCCTAAAAGGGAGTGCTAATGAGGGGCTTTTATAAAAATATAGTGCAGAATTTCTACTGTGAGAACAATCTCTTCTATATTGAACCATCAATTCTATGAAGGGTACTTTAAAATAAATCTAGAAATATTTGAAAAAATGATAAGTGAAATGTGCAATGAAGTCTTGAACAAAAGTTATAATCTATTTGAAAAACATATCTTAAATACAGCTTCATTGTTGATAGCTGAGAACTTTATGTTATTAATTGTTGGTATTTTAGTGTAACTTACCTTAATTGTTGGTGTAAATGATTCAAATGTAGCTTAGGAAAGTTGTTGTAGTAGTTCTAAGTTCAGGTTTCCTGCATTTCTATAGTCAGGTTATTTTTGGATATTTTTGTTTGTTTCTTTGGTTGTTTTGGAGGTTAAGAGTAGGAAAAATTTATTGGGAGAAAGAAAGCTTCTGCCTAAGAGAGATAGAAGGGGGACTGGAAAGTGGGTTGCCTGCTCACCCCACTTTTCAAAGATATTTTATACAACAAAGCCATGTGGTAAGGTAGGTACAGAGTGGGACAAAACTATAAGACCCAATGGAAATTTACAAGGTGGGCATGAGGTGGGACAAAACCATGACCAACCAATAAGATTACAAGTACAGTCACGCAGGTAATATTGATTAAATGGGGGTCAAGTGGGGGGAGCAAGTCATGTTGCAAGCCTACAAGGATTTTCAGTAAGGGTGTGGGTCAAGGATATTTTCTGGAGAGGCTGGGTTAAGACCTTGACCCCCCACCCAGGTGATTGATACTTATTTAGAATATCAATTACTGCTATTTATCCCCAGGGGAAGCACAAAAGTATGTAGTTTCTCTCCTTTTACAATTCTGGCCTTCAGTGAATGTGTCTTGATTGTTATCTATGTTGGCTCCATGCTGTGTTGGCTCCTGGAAGGCTGGTCCTGTCTAACTGCGCACAAGATATCTAATTAACTTACCTATCTGCAACATTCACCCTTCTGAAGAAGTACCCCTAACTGCTGTGAGGGGACAAAGGGCAAAGACCATTCTGGCTACTTCCAGCTGAAGAGGGTCATAGTTGTGATCAACAGTTAGAGTTACTCTACAGGGAGTCTATCTAAAGGCCCTTGATAGGTGCCAGGCATTGTCATCTTGGTAGCCATATAGCTTTGAGTCAGAAGGAACAAGTATTAGCCTCCCGCAAAGATGATAAAGAGAAGGTCCAGGGGACTTCAGAATCAAGCATAGAAGTTGTATACGTTTAGCAGTTTTGAGCTGTTTACAAGGTTAATCTGGTGAATCCTGGTAAAAGAAGTCTAGCACATTTGTCATTGGTTTTATTTGTATGACTGCTTGGAGTTTGGCACCCTATGTATATCTTAGTATGGAATAGTCTTTCAGTCAAACACCTCCATCTGACCCCAAGACATTAAATGACATAAAGAAAACTCTTATTTGCTATCCTTTAGTAGGATGTCATCATTCTGGAAGCTTTGTCTTGAAGTCCAGCAGCCACAGAAAAAGGAAGTACCTTGAATCAAACTGTGTTATTTCTCAGGATCAGGGAGAAGGAACAAAAGAGTGCCTTTAAGTATGGCACAAGAACAAAATCTTAATCATCTCAGGTATAGAAGGATAATATCAGGAGCTTTTCCAGAGTGGATCTGTGATCCTTAGCAAAATATGTCTCCAGAGACAAAAGCTATGATTGACTCCCACTGCATTGCCAAGCAGAAAAATCAAACCAATAAGCAAAGAACCTCAATGGCTGCTTTTTACCTCTTGAAAGAGAATGAAAGTATTTTAACTATATTGTTCAGGGCTTTTTTAAAAAAATAAATTATTTTGAATCTATAATATCTAATTTATGACTTAAATACCCTACAGGCTGTTGATATTGTAGAAAGACTCCCAAAGCCATGTCTCATCTTTTATTAACATATAAACTGAAATGGTGTACTGCAGTTAGGCACTTAGAAGTGCTTGTTTGAACTTCTAGAATGTGGTCTGGGAATAAGGTTCCCATATGTCTAACTCTTGGGTTTTTCTATAAGCTAATAGATGGGTCAAGAAATCTCACTATATCCTGCTATCTGAAGGCCACAAAAGCCTGTAATTTCCAGGAATCTCCTTAGCTGTTTTAGAGTCTTGGGCTATGGAAAGGAAAGAATTGGTTTAATTCTTTCTTCCCCCAGTTTTTGGGTTCCCTTAGATATAATAAGGCCTAAATATTTTACCTCAAGGCTGTAAAGTTGTGCCTTAGATCTAGAAATATTATAACCTCTCTCTGTTAGAAAATTTAGCAGAGCAGATGTCTTGGCTAGGAAGCTCTTCTGAGGGGGCACATAACAGCATACCATCTACATATTGCAAGAGTGCGACTTGGAAAAAGCTATAGTATTTTCTTTTGTCAAATCAGGATGTAAGGATGTCTTATTTTTTTTATAAATAGTTGACAATTTAAAATAATAGAAGGACTTAGTTCTCATTTTTTTAAACCTTTAACAATATGTTCCTGAAAATACCTTCTATTTGATTTCCTATCTGATTGTCAGGCAGGTGGGGATCTTGTATAGGAATTCCTTGTGTTCTAGTAAAAACCAGTTATTCCCCTGGCTGCCTGTCTTTTTGAGCTTCTAAAATTAAAATATCTGTCTCTATATGTAGTAGCAGCTTGTAATACTACTTGTCTCTCATTAAAAATCAATGTTTCATTTAAGAGCAACATTACATCTTTTTAATCTAGTCCATAGGTCTGAAGACCTCAATGTACATATCAGGATCATCTGAAAACTTTTAAGTCTCATTTGTTCTGTCTAAGATTACTGAGAGAAAAAGTCACATGAACACAGGTAGTCCCATATTTGACATTTACTTCCTGCAAGGGATATTGTCTTTGTAGGACCCCAACAACTTAGCTAAGGATGGATATAGCCTCATGGAGATTAATTATAGCTGACCTAGAAATTCCACCCTCAGCACCTGGTGGTTAGGGTGAGGAGTAGCTTTAGGCTTAGATGTACTGAATGAATGCCTTAAGGGTGAGGTATCTCATTTTTTTGTGACACACGTTTACATTTGAACACAAGCAAGAATTACTTCTTAATGTAAAGAAAATCTCAACAAAAGACTATTTTGACTATTTTCTCTCTTTTACAATATAATTTTAATTGTGAGATAGCATCATAGTGTTTTTCTCTGTGTACATGGCTATAGGAGATAGGCACACCACAAATGGGTGTAGAGAAATACTAAATTGCTCCTTAATATATTTTAAAGGAGTAAGAGATTCAGATATAGAGTCCCAATCTGAAGCAAGAGAAACAAATATGGCATCCCATAAGGCTCTGCTTGATTTCTGTGCCCCCTAGGGCATCACCAGGGCATCTCCCAAGGTTTATACCACTCCAGGGTAGGTAGCTACCATCTGGAGAGAGAACCAGGAAATAAAACTGGACTGGACTATCTACCCTTTACCAGTGTGTGATGTTATCTTCTTCAGGTAACTCATATTCTTACTCCAGTAGGTACTCTTAAAGCACAAGTTACAATTGAGTCCAGCCATAACAATCATGTTTAGAGAAGGAAGTATTGCTATTAAACCAAGAGATTTAAACTGTTGCTATCTAGTTCCTTGAAAGAGAGGGGAAAATAACTCAACAGTCAAATTAGGGCACTTTTTCTGATAAAGAGATCACCTCCAGAGATGATAAGTCAGAGATTATGCCCTGGGTCCTAGGGCAGAGAAAGCTGTGAGACATTTCTGTTGTCTATCCAGTCATTTAGGTAACTTTTATTAGCAGCAATACAAGCCTACTCCTTTAAGGTCCATTTTAAATTCACCAAGTATTTGAAACTCATAGGTCCTCATAGTGGCCACAATCTACATAGTAAAGGCACCTTTATCAACTTCCTAGGTGCATGCATGAAGAGAAAGGCTGACCAAAATAATCCCATATTCTATTTAGAATGTAAAAAGACAAATGAAAGTTACTGATTGTTATTTTCCCTATTGCAAGACAAAACAGTTGTTCTGAGTTGCCTTAGTCTGACTTTCTGGAAGAAGGAGTAGTCTGACTACAAGGGATTTTCAAGTGAACTCCCCAAAAGTTGGAGAAAAGTATAAGTAAAATTTTTAACTCACTAGCCAAGAGAAAAAGCCCAAATAAAGCTCAAGCTGGTTAAACATCCAAAAAAATTACCATACAGCATTTTTTATAAGTCAACAGTCAATGTCCCAAAGCCCATAACCTATCGGAAAAGGCATTTTTCTCCCCTATACACATAAATGATGAAGACCATGCCTAGGAAGGGGAGAGAAGATTCATGTAGTTTTTAAATCTATCAAAGATTTGATTATTTTTTGGCATTTGTCCAGAGGTTTGTCTTACTAGTAGTAGAGAAAGCAGTCCAAACCTGTAGCTCAGTGCTTAATGGAGGCTTAAGAAAGGGCTCTGATGGCTTTGTTTCAGATCACTCTGAGATAGAGGATATCGGATGATCACTGACAGAGTTCCCCTTTTAGCTCACTTAGGAGTCCAGATAGGGATAAGATGTGGAGATTTTCTGCTGATTACCCAGATGGACTGTTGGGAGCTATTTTCTTCTGAGGGACCTTTGGGTATTGTCAGGTAAAAGGAATTGAAAACCAAGATCAGACCAGGCCACAACAAGCCTTTATTGCAGGGATGATCTGCTGGGCTATCTCTAAACAAAGGAGAGACAAAAAGCAATATGGCTGGGACAGGGAGTGCCTTTTATAGGAGTGGGGATGGGGCTTGTAGGAGCTGGGGTGGGGTTGAGTGAGGTAGTGGCTAGGGACTGGAGGAGCCTGTGATGTACTCTTTTGGTGGGAACAGGGGCATGTTGGGTAGAAGAAAGGTTGCTTTGGTGAGAGAAGCCATCTTGATGTAGTTTAGGGTAGGGGCAGGGCATTATTGGATGAGGCCAACTATTATACATAGGAGCCATGTAGGCAGTGGGGGATCTATCAGTATCTGCCAGAGAGTAGCCCTGGGCATGACCCCTCAGTTGTCACCTCAGTTTCTGCTAGTTCCACACAATCAGAGGTCTGTCTCCAAAAGGAACCAGTTGCCTATCTGGTCAACATTCCACCCACCATTCATATCAATGGGAGTGGGGATTCACTAGAGGGCAACTGGAGAAACCTGTCCTCTGCTTTGACAGCAGCAGCTTCCCTAAAGGCAATTACTAGCTGACAGACTAACCACTGTTTGGCATTCTATAAGGAACAAATAAAAGCCTGAATTGTCTTTATCTGAGGTGATTTTATAAGAGACCCATTTTACAACATTTTTAAGCAACTAAGTCCAAATGCAACATACAAAACAAGAATAAAATGTAATTTTTAAAAAGACAATGCATAAGAAAAACAAGAAATTTGGAAACATTTAAAACACACAACTTAAAATTAAGACACTTTTGAAACAAAAGCCAAAACAAAGGCCAGAATTTATGAAACAAAACCCAGAATCTATGAAACAAATATCCAGAGCCTATGATATGAAAAGTAACAATCTGTGAAGCAAAAAGACCAAATTTAGAACCTATGGAACAAAAGCAAACTCTTACCTTCAACCAGTCATCTCAATGGGACCTCCAAAATGATATAGAGGGAAGAGATGTAACTCCCAAACCTACTAGATATCTGAAATGTGAGCTTGTGTTTTCTAAAATCAAAGAATGAATTCTAGGAACAATGGAGGTTAAGAGTAGGAAAAATCTATTGGGAGAAAGAAAGCTTCTGCTTAAGAAAGACAGAAAGGGGACCAGAAAGTAGGCTCCCCCTATTTTTGGATTATTAAAAAAGATCTCATAGATAAAGTGGATGAGAATATAAATGGCTATTCAGTTATAAGTTTGGACTTACTCCTACTGAAATTTAAACAACTTGAAAAATTAAATATCAATGAGGAAAATTAAAAATCAAATAAATTTACTTTAAAAGAGAATTGGGTATTACTAGGTATCTCAAAAATTAGCTATCATAAGTGAATACAAAATAAACTTTGAATTTTTAGTAATATTGGCAGACTGAAAACATGGCAGTTTATATTTCTGTAACTCCCAGTGCCATTATCAAATTTCACAAAAAAGAAAAGAAACTCCAAGAATGCAAATGAACAAGCATCTATTTTAAGTATTTTTTAAAGGATTCAGAATCCCTTCATAAATTTCAGTTCTTTATACTTATTGGAAATTCAATTAAATTTTTTATTATAGATGAATACACATAGTAATTTCTGTAGCATATCTATTTTAGTTCTATTTATAGAATAAACAACTGTCTTGAGAGCATAAACCTGGCAATCTTCATTGATGTTTACTAATGTAATATAACTTCTAAAGTTTGATTAAGACTGTGAAAGTTATACACCATCTTTTAGCTCTTTTCTCAAGAAATATCCTAGTGACAGCTTTAATATGTTTCTTAGTAGAAAGTGCAATGACTGGGATAACATCCAGGTTTTGACAGCTGTATATATCAAGTAAAAGCTGAAAGGTAGGAGACAGCTTCCAGAAATAATGAGTACCTACATATCCGGTAGTCATCTTAAAACAATTTAGTTAGAGAGAGTTGGGAGGCAGCCAGGAACTGAAATTGAAGATGCAAAAATTAATGGACTAAGATAAGGATTGTAAATCACAAAAAAATTTGCATGCTATTGATCTTACATTACAAGATTGAACAATTTGACAATATATAGGTATTCATTTTGGGAGATGGGGGATAATAAATGGATTATAATAAGATTATAGATAGATTATAATAGATAACAGAATATGATTATGCATGGAAATGTATAGAATGAAAGTTTTAGAATAAATTTAAACCAAAGGAAAAGCAAAAATAATATATTGGCACAAGGTCTTGAGTTTAACACCTAATGTGTATAATCAAGATAGAGTTTAAGAAACATAAATAGTTTTTTTAAAAAATTAAAAATTGAGTTTTGAAAGGAATATCAAAGGTTGCTAACTACTTATTTCTTCAGAATGAGTCTGATATATTTTGTTTATTAAATAAATTTTTAGTTATGATAGGATTAATTTTGTGATTGCTAACACATCAAGTGATTGTTGTATAGGTTTCCCATCATTCTTTATAAAGCCAATGTATAAATAAAATACAAGAAGTGAAATGCAAAGGATTTATTCTAAATTTCCATATTTTACATATTGTGTGCATATTTAATAAAATTGGAATTTCTTCCACTTATTAAACTAATAGGAAACATTATACCTATATTTTTATTGCAAGCTGTTTTGAGGGGTGTTTTTTTTTGCATACTACCATTCTTTGTATCAACTAAGATAAGTCTCTATATTTTTGTCTTTCTTGGGAATGTAGAAAAAGTTGAATAAATGAGAGAAAGATGTTGTTTGTTTCACTTCTTCGTCTTAGTGTTGCTTTTATTCTTTTTTTTTTTTTGCTTAAATTCTTTTATTGGTACATTTTAGGTATACAATACATTTACATTTATCATTGGATGCTTGTACCTGTACATGATGTACCTTGGTTCTTATTTTTTTCCCCATTACCTGTGCACACTTCACCCCTCTACCCTTCCCTATTTACAAAGACTTTGTTTCCATTTTTTTTCTTTTCTCATAATTTTTCCTTTTCAGTCCTTCCTTTCCCCATCTCCTCCCACCACCTCAACCCCTTTGGGCCTTTTCCTATTTCAAAGTATCAATTGTTAGTTATTAATCCTTTTAATCCTTATTTACACTCTCAGTTTCTCACACAAGAGAAACTATTTGGTATTTACACATGTGTGTCTTATTTATTTCACTTGAGTATGGCCTCAATATGCAATGTTTGTTCATTTCAGATGCCCATTTTTAAATTCAGTCTTTGAATTTGGGTGGTCTGATTTCTTTCAGTGCTTGAAATAATAGATTTGTGTTATTTGGAAAATAACTTTAGAGCTTGTTTTGTTGCCCTGTGAGTTTGCAGTATATGGAAAGCATTTCTGAATAGACAGCCTGATTACTGAATCACAGAATGTTGGTATGCACTTTACATAGGTCTGAAACATTTGTTTTCCTTTTAAATTGTAGCAATATATTGCACAATAGATTTTTTTCTATGCTGAGATACATACACTGCAGGTAGAATGATAATTATGTAAGAACTTCTGCCTTTCCTAAATTTTTGTGTGTGCATTTGTGTAAACTTTTCTGCATTTCATTTCAGAGGAGGTGGTTCCAAATACCAAACATTAAGCAAAAGAAAGATAAAATACTGAACCATGTGTAAGACAGCAATGAATTTGCATTCTACCACTGGTGACTTTCTAAGTACTGTACAAAACATGGGATAAAGAACAGTCAATGTGTTTTAAATAATAGATATTGTAAAAAATGAATAATCTACTCTAACTGCATCGATTAATGAAAATGCATTTTACTCATATACAAATAAAAGGGAACTCACAAAAGGGGTGAAATTAAGACAAAGCAGAAATATATTCTATCAAGACTCCTCTGCTACAGAGACAGAGGCCCACCATTTCTTCAGTAAGTGTTCACAGATCCTGGGGAGCAGCTGTGTGGCCCAGACATTTGTGGCTGTAGGCAGATCCCAGCCAGGGCTGTTAGCCAACCCCGAAGGCTTCTGCATACCCACCCAAGCCAAAGCCCTGCCCTGAAAAGAGCTACACAGGCACACAGCTTCAGCTAGAGGATCACCCCGATAGCATTGATAAGTGTGTGAAAACCCTAGTCAAAGCCTGCACAGACAACAGAAGCTGGGGTTCGCAGCTCCCAGCCAAAGACACTCCCAGACAACAGCTATATAGGGCACCAAATGAGAGGCATGCCTAGATACCTTCCCAACTGTGCACAGTCCCCAGCCAGAAGCCCACCCAGACAGCAGGTCAGCTCAGGGATACAGAAGGCCACCACTCTGAACCCAGGAATTGGTGTAGTGGTGAGCACCAGAGTAAAGGCTGCTTAGTAGCTTGATGAGAATTCAAGACCACTGGGTGAGCAAAAAGATGCTTCTACAAAGGAACAGCAGGCTGCATCTGTTGAAATGAGAAGACATAAATAAGTCTCAAAACCAGACTTCCAGGTCACATAAGGCAATCCCAAAGGGAAATGAGATGGAAAAATCTGATACTCAACCACCTGGACTCCCTGAACTGGTAACAAAAGAGGATATGGAAAAAATGAAATCAGATAATTTCTCAGAGAACAGCAGAGATTGTGCTTATAGTGCAAGACATGATCAATAAATCTAGAGAGGAGCTGAGGAACATGATGGAATCCCAACATAGGAAACAAATGGAATCTATAAGACAGATGCAAACAGATTTCCAGGAGATTAAAATCTCCACTGAAAATCTATACAACAGATTGAGCAAATATGAGGACAGAATTTCAGATATAGAAGATAAGATTATAATTAGTGACAAGGAAAAGAAAAGCTCAACAGAAAAAAAATCAATTCTACAAGTAGTTAGAGAAAAGAAATAAATCACACACAAAGGAAAGCGCATCGGAATTACAGCAGACTTCTCAGCAGAAACCTACAAAGCAAGAAGAGCATGGACCAATGTATTTCAAGCCTTAAAGGAAAACAACATCCAACTCCAATTGATGTACCCTGCAAAACTATCTTTCAAAACTGATGGAGAAATAAGATAATTTCATCACAAAATGCACCTTAGCAATTACATGAACACCAAAGCAGCACTGCAAAAATTTTAAACACTATTCTAGGAAAAGACAAGGTTCACAACCACAGGAAGCTCAGCAGAAAGAATCCATCAGTCATAACCAGAAATTAAAAGCAAAGGAGGAGAATCCAACAAAAAGAAAAAGTCATGATAAGGATAACTCAATACATATCAGTTAGAACCATCAATGCTAATGGCCTTCATTCACCCATCAAAAGGAATAGACTGGCAGAATGGGTCAAGAAGCAAGATCCAACAGTATGCTACATACAAGAAATAGGTTTAATTCAAAAAGAAACTCATAGAAAGAAAGTTAAAGGGTGGAAAACAATACTCCATGTGACAGGAACCTCCCAAAAAACCAGGAGTAGGTATCCTCTTTGCAGATCAAGTGGATTTCAAACCAATACTGACTAAGAGAAACAAAGAAGGACATTACATCCTTGAAAAGGGAACAATCCAAGAGTTAGAGATGAAAATCATTAATATATATATATATATATATATATATATATGCATCAAACTCTAGTGTGCCCAACTATAGAAAACAAATACTAACAGACATGAAAAATCATAAAAGCACTAATACAATAGTAGTGGGGGACTTCAATACCCCACTGCCACAAATAGATCAACTAGACAAAAAATAAACCACAAAATACTAGAATTCAATCAAACTCTTGAACAAATGAATTTATCAGGTATTTACAGAGTGTTCTAACCCACCAATTCAGAATACACATTCTTTTCAGCTGCACACAAGTTGTTCTCCAAAATAGACCACATATTCACTCATAGAACATGTTTAAGTAAGTGCAAAGTAATTGAAGTTATCCCCTGTATATTATCAGACCATAGTGTGATGAAATTCCACAAGGATTTCATAAACACATGGAAATTGAACAACACACTTCTGAATAACCAATGGGTCATAGAGGAAATTAAAGAAGAAATCAGATAGTTTCTACAAGTAAATGACAATGACAATACAACATACTGGAATCTATGGGACACAATGAAAGCAGGCTTATATGGGAAATGCATAGCTGTGAACACTCATATTAGGAAAACAGAATGAGCCAAATTAAACAATCTGATGCTGAAGCTCAAGTTTTTAGAAAAAGAAGAGCAGGACAAACACAAAGCTTATATAACGGAGGAAATTATAAAGATTAGAGCAGAAATCAATTCAATGGAGACAAAGAGAACAATACAAAAAGTCAATGAAGCTAAGAATTAGTTCTTCAAAAGAATAAAGAAAATTAACAAACCCTAGGCCAACCTTATCAAAAAAAAGGAAAGAAAAGGCCCAAATCCATGAAATTAGGCATGAAAAGGGTAAAATTACAATGGACCCAGCAGAAGTCAAGAGGGTCATCAATACATACTTTGAGAAACTATAAGCCAATTAAATTGAAAATACAGAAGAAATGGTCAGATTCCTACATACTAATGAATTACCAAAGTTCAACAAAGATGAACTAAAAATTATAAATGACCAAATATCAATCAATGAAATTGAAAACATAATGATAAACTTGCCAACTAAGAAAAGCCCAGGTCCTGATGGCTTCACTGCTGGATTTTACAAGACATTTAGAGAGGAACTACTCCCACTACTGTTTAAACTCTTCAATGAAATTGAAAGGGAAACAATAATCCTGAATTCATTCCTGGAAACAAGCATCACCTTGACCCCAAAGCAGAGAAAGACTCAGCCAGAAAAGAGAACTATAGACCAATCTCACTAATGAACATAGATGCAAAAATCCTTAATAATATACTGGCAAATAGAATGCAGATTATTAAGAAAATCATATACCTTGACCAAGTGGGATTCATCCCAGAGATGCAAATCAATAAATGCAATACACTATATTAATAGAGCCAAGAACAAAAAACATATGATCATCTCAATAGATGCAAAAAAAATTTGAAAAAAATCAAACATGCATTTATGATAAAAACCCTACAAAAATTGGAATAGACAGTCTCTACCTCAATCTGATAAAAGTCATCTTTTGAAAAACCAACAACTAATATCATAGTAAAAGTTCAAAAATTGAAATCCATCACATTGAAATCAGGAACAAAACAAGGATGTCCACTATCACCACTCCTTTTCAGTATAGTTTTGGAAACATTCTCCATGGCAATTAGACAAGAGAAAGAAATAAAAGGAATAAAGATAGGAAATGAAGAAGTTAAATTGTGATTATTTGAAGAAGACATGATACCTTATATAGAAGACCCAAGAACTCCACCAAAAGTCTTCTAGACTTGGCCAAATTCAGTAAAGTACCTGGATACAAGGGCAACACACAAAAGTCAATAGCTTTTCTTTACATGAACAATAGGTTCACTGAGAAATAGGGCAAAAAATTCCTTTCATAACACCACCCAAAAAATTGAAATACCTAGGAATCAACCTAACAAAAGAAATCAAAGACCTCTATTCTGAAAACTATAGCACTCTTTAAAAAAAAGATTAAAGATGATATTAGAAAATGCAAAGACATCTCTTGCTCCTGGGTAGGAAGAATCAACAATAGTGAAAATGGCCAAAACTGCTACTTTCAAAACTGCTACATAGACTCAATGCAATCCCAATTGAAATCCCACTGGCATACTTCACAGACATTGAGAAAACAATCCAAAAATTCATTTGGAGCAAGAAGAGACCCAGAATAGCAAAAGCAATTCTAGGCAACAGAGACATGGCAAGGCATATCACAATCCCCAACTTGAAACTATACTACAAACCTACTGTAATAAAAACAGGATAGTACTGGCAAAGAAGCAAACCTGAGGACCAGTGGAATGGATTAGAAGATGCAGAAACAACTCCAGACACACTCAGCCACCTCATCTTCAACAAAGGAGCCAAACACCCTCACTGGAGGAAAGTTATTCTCTTTAATAAATGGTGCTGGAAAGATTGTGTTTCAACTTGCCAAAGATTAAAACTAGACCTATATCTCTCACCATGCACTAAACTAAAATCAAAATGGATTACAGATCTAAATATTAAAACAGAAACACTGAATCAGCTGGAAGAGAGGTTAGGTAGAACTCTTGAAGGCATTGGTGTACAAAAAGATTTTATTCAGAAAACCTCAGTTATCAGTGAACTAGAACAAAGAGTTAAAAGTGGGATCTCTTCTTACTAAAAAGTGGGACCTCTTCTTACTAAAAACTTCTGCATAGCAAGAGAAACTACCAACAGTGTGAAGACAAAAGTCACAATGTGGGAAAATATTTTCAACTGCTGTCCCTCAAACAAAAGTCCACTGTCTAGAATCTGTAAAGAACTTAAAAAAATCAGATCTCCCAAATTTGAAGACCCAATCCAAAAAGGGGCAACTGAAATGAACAGACATTTCTCAGACAAAGAAGTAGAAATAGAAAATAAATACATGAAAAAATGTTCAACATCACTGGTCATTTGAGAGATGCAAATGAAAACAATGCTGAGATTCCACTTCACTCCAGAAAGAATGGCTGCTATCATGAAATCAACCAATAACAAATGCTGGTGGGGCTGTGAGGAAAGTGGAATCCTGTTCCACTGCTGGTGGGAGTGTAGAATGGTGTGACTACTGTCAAAATCAGTATGGAGATACCTCAAAGCACTAGGACTGGAAGTCCCATTTGATCGAGATATTCCCCTGCTGGATATCTTCCCCAAAGAATTAAAAGAACCACAGTGATATATGTGCACCCATTTTCATAGCAGCACAATTCATGATAGCTAAAACTTGGAAGCAACCCAATTGCCCATCAACTGGAGACTGGATCAAGAAAATGATTTTTTTAAAAAATATAAAATGGAGCACTACTCAGCCATAAGTGAGAAACTGGAGACATTTATAGCTAAATGGATGCACACTGAGGTGATACTCTTAAGTGAAATAAATAAGACACACATTTAAATACAGAATAGTTTCTCTAGTGTGAGAAACTGAAAGTGTAAATAAGGACTAAAGGGTTTAATAGATAATGTGAAATAGGAAGAAAAGGTTCAAAGGGGAAGGAGAAGTGGAAAGTTTAGGGGAGAATAAAGAAGGGAATGGAATTAATATGAGGAAAAGAAAAAATGAAAACAAAGTCTTTGTAGATCAGGGGGGTGGAGAGGTTGAAGGGAGGGCAAGGGAATGGGGAAAAAATAAGAACCAAGATGGATTATATAAAGGTGTAAATTCCAATGATGAATGTCATTATATTGTATACCTTAAATGTGCCAAAAAAAATAATTTAAAAAAAATACTCATCTGCTACAAAGAGATGCTGTGGTTCTGACTAAAATAACAGACTCCTGGCGAAATGCAAGGATCTATTGTATCTATTTGCTAAAAATGCCACAGAAATTCCTGGCTAAGGCTTATCTAATATTACACCAAGTGGAAAATTCCTGGAAGAAAAATATTGGCTCAAAGGGGAAAAAAAATTATGTCAGGTACTCTGTGGGGCTACACTTGTGGCTTGGATTTGGGCTTTTTGTCCTTATAGAGAGTGATTAGTCCTAGCCTCTGGAAACAATTTCAACTGTGCTGCTCTTTTGATCAGGTGTGTAAATCCAGGTGACTGTCCCTCCAGTTAAGGGAATGAAACAGAAAAACAAAAAGAGCCAAACCAACTCTTTTCTTTATTCTTATTTACATCAAGAAGTGCATTTCTTTTTTGTTAAATATTTTCTTCTACTCCTAGCAGAAATAATGACGTAAGTGTTTTATTCTTCTCTTTGAGTAACACTGGGTAGAGAGAGATGATTTTTTTAGTAAGACTGTAAGCACCATTACTGATCTTAATTTTTAGATTCTTCTCACTAACCTATACTATTTCTACCCACTTGAGTTAGTAAAAGAAACATTTAAACTCTGCAGTACAATAGAGCTTTAAAAGAGAAATAGATTTCACCAACAAAGAGAGCTTCAGAAAAATAGATGTCAAGAATAAAGAGCAATTCTGTGGTAATTTTCTTGTCTCTTTTGTAGCAAAAATCCCAAGGACTTTTTTTAGTGGTTGACTTAAAAGAAGTCATTCCTAAATTCTAAACCATTTGCTAGAGCAATACATTTTTAAACTATTTGGCTTTTTGCTATAATATAATAGTACAGAGTAGGTAATGTATAAAGGAGACTTTTTAGCTTCTGATTCTAGAGGCTGAGACGTCTACATGTGTAAGTGGTGGCCTCTGGCAAAGGACTTCCTGCCAGACATTGAGGTACTAAGTGAGTATGTGTGAAAAACAAAGCTTGAGAAGTGCATTTGCTTTTAAAATATCCCACTCTCCCCATAAGCAACCTACCCTTGAAATACTAATGTCAATCTCTTCATGAATCTCTGCCCTTGTGACTCACTCAACTCTCATTATTCCCCACCTCCAGTGTCACTGCTTAGGGAATCAGACTTTCAGCACATTTTCAAATTTAATTCAAATGTCCACAGAATATTTTCATACTTAAAAATTTAAAAATATGATTTGGCATACATTTTGTTTTGCACACAGAAAATCTTCATATTTTAAATTTAAGAAACATGATATAGTGAAGTGCTTTTTAAATTTTTGTTTTGACTTGAAAGTTTACAAGGAATAATTCAAGCCTCTGTACTACCAAGTCACAGTATGTTGATTTGTAGGAAAAAAAGTAATTATTTTTCCTTATCCATGGCTAGATATATGGCAGAGATGCTTATAGCAAAAGACAGAGTAATAAGAAAAGAGCAACAAATTTGTGTAAGCTTTATATGACACTGGAGCCTTCAGAAATGAAGAATGAAAGAGTAGGGGAAATTGCATATTTTATGTCAAGTCTGATGAACAAGTAGATAGTTGTGGAAAAAACATAGATTAACAAAAGGTAGTATGATCTAATGGTTGTAAAATAGGGTGAGAAGGGCTTAGGAAGGCCTATTCAGATTTTTGACTTCCCTGTGTGATATTTCTTTTGTCTGGATATTGGACAAGACCTCACAGGAGTGATAGTCTTAGGACATATTTTCAGAGTATGCTCAGTGAAGTTTCCTGGGCTATGTCATGAAAAAAAGCTAAGGAACATCTTTTCTAGTTTTTATGGCCCACTTCTGCTATTTCTTTAAATATTAAGGTGCCATTTTCTAGGAAGTACATCTTGAACCTCATTAACTTTATGGAAGCAAACATAACATCAGTGTTACTGACTATGATAAATAAGTTTCCAAGAATAATATATGGAAGGAGAAAAATCAAACATTTTAATAAAATTACTCATGCTTTGAAATTCTTATTGCCCAACATTTACAATACAGAACCAATACAATGAAATTGTTCCAACAATTGTTACTAAATAAAACATTTAGCCAAAAAGCTGAAGATGAGGAACAGCATTTACATTTTCGAGGCAGAAAAGGAATTTGTTAAAAGCACATTCACATGTAGGACTCATGGGAACTTATTTTGAGAGAAATTTAAGGAAGTGTTTTCACAAACCTCTTAAAATTTCACTGCCTTGATGTATCATCCATTATGTTGTTTTTAAGTTATTTTAGTTTCCCTCATGCTTTGTTCTCTCCCTTTGCATAAGAAACTGATGTTTTCACTTATCATATTTCTTAACTTACTAAATTGGAAATGTTGTAAAACATATATTTTTATTAGTTATATGAAGAGTATCATCTACTCCCCAGTTTAAACACTTATTTTTGACAAAATAAATATAGATGGACCACATGAGCTTACCATATATATATTTTGACATTAGTGATCAAGTTTAGCTTTACTAATACAATTCAAAACAATATATTTTCTACTAATCTGTGTTGAACCACACAAATCTAGGTTGTTATATTTTCAGCTACTGAAGTTTATATTTAAGGACAAAATATAATTTTTCATCCTTTCTTCATGTAACTTTCTGGATAAGCTTGGTTATGCTATAATGAACAAGCCCAAATTTACAGTAGTTTAAAACAGCAAACATTATTTCCTGCCCTTATTATATGTCTTAGTTACTTCCCTTGTTGCTGGACACAATACCAAATACCCACAAATTAAAGGAGAAAAAGTATATTTTGGCTCACACTTTTTAGAGATTTCAGTCCATAGTCATCTGACTCCAGGGCAGGATGGCATGTTGGAGTATGGTAGAGGTGAGTTGCTCATTACATGGTAGACAGGGAGTAGAGAGAGATCAAGGGAGGAGGAAGGGAGATGGACTCTTCCAGGCCATGCCCCTAGTGACCCATCCTTCCTACCAAGATTTCCTTTCCAATATCACATTTAGATATAAACTCATCAGTGGATTAATCCACTGATAAATATCATATCCTCAAAATCCAGTTACCTCCCAAAAGTCCCATCTATGAGCTCATGAGGTTTTGGGGAAACATTTAGTATAAACTGAAAAACTGTGTTTATCATAATTTGGTTAGTGGCTTTTTTTGTGTGTTGGTTTTATTCACAATGCAGAATATCCATGATCTATTTGAGAACACTGTGACAGTACTGGTAGACAGAGAATAGATCAAGGCTAATTGGGCCCTCCTAAACTAAAATTTTTTGAAAAGCTGCAATATTTTTGAACTGTCCAAATTATTAACATGAAAATAAAAGCCTATGTGTGAATTAAATATGCATGTGCAAATAAAATACTCAAAATTCCCCATAGTGTGTCAGTGTGTGCATGTGTATGTGGGGGGTATCACAAATTGAATGACAAAGTCAAGATCAGGATCAGAACTTCCAGCATCCATTATAGGACTATGAGGCTAATAGATCCAGAAAACATATCTGTGAAATGTGGCAAATAAATATTGCACTGTATTTGTGCTTTAACTCCAAATTTCTGACCTTGGTGAATTGAATTTAGTCTAGCCAAACTTTACATAAAGCAAGTAACTTCCAGCTGTCCTATTTTTTCCTTATACCCACCTCATTCTTGGTTTCCTTTCATTTGTAGCTCCTAAAATAGAAAGCTCAGATCTCCCTGTCTGCACTCAGCAGGGAAATCAAAATGGAAAATAGACAAGATAGATCCAGCAGATAAAAAAATACAGAAAAGCTAGAAATGTAAATAACCAGTAAAGCCATTTTGTCTGTGTCTTCCTGCGAATTTATAAGTCAGCAACTACTAAAATCATGATCTATATGTTCCTAAGATCCATATCAGGTTATCTTCTCTGGACTGTACAGTCTTCCTGGAATTTTTAGTGCATATTCAAAATTCCACTGCATTTGTCTTAAATGTAGCCTGATAGAAGAGCAACAGCAAATACAGCTGGTATTATTATAGACAGCTAAGTTAGGTAGAACTATCATAGGCAGTCAGATAACACTGGGCCCTAGAGAGAGTCAGTGCAAATGATAAAAATACATTACTGTGACTGGAGGCTCATCTGTTGGAAACCAGTCCTCAAGATAAAGAGGAAAGGACCAGGCCTACATACTTCCCCAAGGGATGAGATAAGTGGTAATACCAGGTCTAATAAAGTTTAGATAGAATCAGTCACCATGGTAGATGACCAAGACCTGTGGACCCATCACCTTTCTGAAAAGTTTTTGTTCATTCCATGTACACTTGCTATGCTACTTGCTTCCCCATTTGATCACTATTACCTAAGTGACTATACATGTAACCTTATTGGTTGATTATACCTTTAACCCATAGTGTAACCACATGGTTATGCTTTATAAAACTTCCCTGGAAAATGTGGGTCCTTGGCAACCCATTTGGGGACACTTTCTGCCTCCCAGGAGTTGTATCTCTCAATAAATATTTCCTATTTTTAACCTCCATAGTTTCTAAGAATTAATACTTTGATTTGGGAGAACAAGAACTCAGTGTATCTGACATGTACCAGGTTGGGAATTATATTTACCCTATATCATTTGGAGGTTTAATATATCATGCCTATATAAGTATTACCTTCTAATACAAAGGGCATAGGCAATCCATGACTAGATCTGGAACTCTTGGCTGAAAGAAATACAAATATGGTCCCAGCACCCAGAAGGAAGCTCCCCTGCTGCCATCCCATGCTCCTATGGCAGAGAAGTTGAGCCACATGGGCAACAGAAGCACACCCCGCCCTCCATGGAAATGAGAAGACACATAAACAAGCCTCAAAAACAGACTTTTGGATCACCAACAGCAACCCCAAAGGGAAACAAGATGGAACAATCTGATACTCAAACACCTGGACTCTCTGAACGGGGAAAATAAAAGAGGATCTGGGAAAAATGAAATCAGAAATAATTACTCAGATAATAGCAAAGATTGTGATCATGGTGTAAGACATGATTAATAAATCTAGAGAGGACACAGATAGAAAATTAGAGGGTCGGAGGAACATGATGTAATCCCAACATAGGAAACAAATGAAATCCATAAAACAGATGCAAACAGATGTCCAGGAGATTAAAAACTCCATCGAAAGTCTGCACAGCAGAATGAACCAATGTGAGGATAGAATTTCAGACATAGAAGAAAAGATTGCAAATAGTGACCAGGAAAAGAAAAATTGCTTTAAAATTGTAAAGGAACACGAGAAATCAATCCAGCAGCTGCTAGATGATG
>NW_004624735.1:42106637-42121567 GCF_000247695.1 Heterocephalus glaber
GAAGTGGGAGGGGTAGGGGAAAGGATAAAAGGGAAAAGAAAAACTATGAGAAAAGAAAAACAATGGAAACAAAGTCTTTGCAAGTAGGGGAGGGTGGAGGGGGTGAAGGGATGGCAGGGGAAGGGGAAAATAAAAAGAACCAAGATACTCATGTAAAGGTACAAGATCTCAATGATGAATGTAACTGTATTTTATGCCTAAAATATACCAAAAAACTTAATGGGAAAAAAAGAAATACAAATAACCTAGTGTCAAAGGAATCTGAGGGGGATAAGGGGAAACAGAGATAAGGAAGTAGAATTCATGGACTTCAAGAAAAAGATTTGTATGTTAATACCATTTCCCTAGGGAGGGTTAAGTTCTGACCTTTCAGGATTGATCTTTGTTCTAGTACTTGGGTATTTATCTGTTAATTCTCAGTCACATACATACTTTCTGTATGAGGAATTCTAGATTTGGCACATTTTCCTTTCTGAATTATTATGCAAACCACTTTGACCTCCATTAGACAAAGTTCTTTTTGTTTATAATCTATGATTTTAAACCTATTGACAGGCCACTCCATGTGGTATGTTCCTGCTATGAAATTTAATTGCGATCAGATTACTTTGCAACAATTACCTAGATTAACATATTTATGAAATCAGCCTAGGCACTGCCAGAAACACTAAGGCAATGAGAATGAATTGAGAAAAAAGACACAAGAATTTTCCTTCCCCCTAATAGAGGGGTTTGAAGCAAATGTCATAATAATTTCTTTTATAATTTGTAGCTGCCCTTCCAATTTTTTGTTTTACTGTTAGCATTGTTACATTTTTAGTGAACAGTGTTTTAAAGTTAAAACTATAATTAGTATACTTTAAGCTATGGGTGGTTATGTAATAAAGAAATCAAGTAAAGTTTTAAAATCAAGTTTTAACAGCAACAGCAGTTCACACAATTAAGCTAACAATTCAGTGAACTGCATCTTTTACAAATTGCAAGCTTTGACACATCATGGGGTGACTTTATAGCCTACTGTTTTCACATCCTTCTTGATATCTTGAATTAGTCAAGCATCTGTTTCCCCAATAAAATCACATATCTATTTTAATACCTTTGTTTTCTCTGTTGCCACTGTGGTCTGATTGCTCTTGAATATTTCCATAAATTTAAAACATTTCTCTAATATTTTCCAATGCTTTTTGCTCATGTCTCTTTTTTAATAAAGACTAGTTCAGGGGAAATGTTTTTCAAGCTGAACTACTTAGAGGCATATCCAATATTTCCATTTAACCCTTTTTCTTTTTTTTTTTAAGTGAGAAAGTTATCTAAGGCAAATGTGGGATTTATTCTGGAACATAATTGAGTAAGTTAGCAGGTAGTAAATAAATGGGGCTTTTGTAGTTTCATTAACTACTGTCTGGGATCTGTACCATTTTTATTTTCACCATAATGCATAGATCATTAAGAGGGGTCAGCATAAGAAATCTACATTAACTTTAGTCAGAATATTTCCAAATATTTTAATAAGATTCAGGGTATTTAAGAAAGCAAAGTAAATTTACAAAATCACCGTTTTAAATTCATACTTCTAACCTGTTAAAAAAATAACCACAGTCAATATACTTTTTATTAAGTTGTTTTATTTATTTATTTATTTATTTATTTATTTATTTATTGGTACCAGGGATTGAACTCGGGTCCTCGAGCTTGCTCAGCAGGTGGTGAAACCACTGAGCTAAATCCCTGGCAAGTTGTGATTTATTAATAGCATAAAAATGAAACATGTAAATGTTTTCAATGAAAAGAGCTACATCCTAAATTATAAGTGTTATGGGAAGAGTCTGGAAATGCATTCCTCTTTATATTACATGCAATAGCTCTTTTTTTAAATACTTTAGATTCAAAATGTTAAGCTGACATACAAGTGAATGGTATGAAAAGGTAACTGCCTTCTTCAAATATTGTTCACATTTCATACAATTGTTTAGTAGTCACCCCTTCAACATTAATTGTTTTTCTTCTTTTTGTTATTGTTGATACACTTTCATCATGACAGGGAAAAATAGATAACTCCCTCAAAAAAAATCTATATAGCCATAGGAAATTTGTGTTATACCCAGTGAGAAAGAACCAACTGGAGACCGATATTAACTCCGCACAGGAGTTTATTAGTAGCCAAGACCTGAGCTGAGCATTGGACTCAAGCCCTGACTGGGGAGAGACAAACATGTTTTATACACTTTTGAGGCCAACAGTTTCTAGGCCTCCCTATGGGATAGAACTAGCAAACCAAGCAAAAGGTACAGAAACAGAATGTCCTGCCATTAGGACATTTGTAAAAACAATAGTTGATTAGTTGTTGTTTCTAAAAGACTTTCTAAGGGGAGGAGGTTTCTAAGCTTCCTCCTTTTAAGTTCATCTAAAGGGCAGGCAGGTGGGTCATTCAGCAGAATTATGGAGTCCGTTTTGCTAACTAGGGTCCTTCATTCCCCACTGGTTCTTGTAACTTAATCAAATCTTTGATTCCTGTATTTATTCTTCAGGTTCTTCCTGTAAAACATCTTCTAAAATCTCATAATTTTGTCTCAACACCATCAGTTTAACTGCATCAACCCTCTGTCTAACATATTTAGTCAGAGCATTTATAATACAAGGTCCCAAGAGCAAAAGCAGAAGTAAGATAACTAAGGGGCCCATTACAGCAGAAAGTAGGATAGTTAACCATGGGGACCAAATAGATTTTGAAACCAATTTTGATCCTTTTGTTGAGTATATTTAGTTTTTAAATTTTCCCTGACCATAGCTAAGGTATCTCTAATGACACCAGACTGATTAGCATAGAAGCAACAGGTTTTTTTCTAGGGCTACACATAACCCTTCTTGTTTTATGAACAGGAGGTCAAATCCCCTTTGATTTTGCAGGACCATCTGAGCTAGGGAATCAACCTGTTTTTTTTAATCTAGAGATCGAGTCTTCCAGGTGACCCAAATCTCTGGCTACTTGGTGGATTAGGGCTTTAAAATTTGTGTCCTGAAGGATCAGGGAGGAAGTTCCAATAGCTGCTGACCTGGCTATTCCTAATCCCACCAGAATGGGCACTAAAACAGTAAAATGAGGGCAGCCCATTTACTCCTATAATGTTCAGTGGTTAATCCTAGATGTTCGTGGCCCTCTTTTTCATTATAATACAAGACTTGTGGAACAACATACGTGGTGACACAAAGTAAAGTGGCATATTGGGTAGCCAAGACTGATTTGGGAATGTATTTAGTCAAGTCCTTCATGCAAGCAAACCAAGCATATCAGAACCAGGTCTCCTGGCTTGAAACTTTGGGGCTGGAATGTCAAAGGGTTTTTCTTGAGCCTGTTGTATTGTAGCCTGGATCTCACTCTGAAGAATCTGTAAAGCTTGAAGAGACTGAAGTAAAGAAACACAAGAATTTTCTGTTATCCATTCAAGGTTTAACTTAGGGAGGAATGGTGGTGGCCTCCCATACAAGATTTCAAAAGGGGTAAACTTGTCAACATATGGGGTACATCTAACTCTTAACAAGGCTAGAGGAAGATCAGGCCACCTACCGCCAGTTTCTAGAACATATTTAACCAGGGTTTCTTTTAGGGTTCTATTTCTCTTTTCCACTTGCCCTGAACTTTGTGGGCGATAGACACAGTATAACTCCCAATTGATATGTAATGCCTTCAACAACAATTTGGATATCTGTGCCATGAAGGCAGGCCGATTGTCAGACCCCAGGTAATGAGGGATGCCAAATCGGGGAACTATCTCCTGGAACAAAACCTTAGTTACTATGTTGGCTGATTTTCCATGAGTGGGGAAAACTTTTACCCAACCTGAGTAGGGGTCAACCAATACCAGTAAATATTTGAACCTATTGCTGGATTTTATTTCAGTGAAATCAAGTTCCCAAAGTTCCCCTGGCTCTCTTCCCCATAGTTGATTACCTTTGTTCTTTGGTCTCATCTTGGAGTTTACCTGTGTACACACCTGACACCTGGAACTGATGTCCTGGACCATAGAGGTCAGTCTTGGGATTGAAAACTTAGAGCTCATTAGTCTTTTTAACTTTGATTCTCCCAGGTGAGTTAAGTGATGTAACTGATGAACAAGTTGTCATCCCAGGGCTCGGGGGAGACAAATTTGTTCATTTGTCCCTTTCTATCAGCCTGAGTCCAGTTTTGTACCCCACCTTGTTTTTGGTTTTCCTCTTCCTCTTCTGGGATATATGTGGGTCTTTCTGGAAGGTAGCCAAAGGGTCAAATGGGCACAATGTCTATTGGCCCCACTGGCTCTCTGGCCACTCATCTGGCTGCATCATTGGCCTCTCAGTTACTGTGGGCCTAAAAGCTGTCTCCTTTTTGGTGACTTTTGTAATGAATAATGGCCAATGCCCTGGGTTCCCAAATTGTCTCCAATAAGGCCAAAATTTCTTTTTTATTTTTGATAGTTTTCCCTTCTGATGTCAATAGCCCTCTCTGTAGATGTCACCATGCACATGGGCAGTGGCAAATGCATACCGGCTGTCAGTGTAGATGTTTACAGCCTTGTCTTGACCTAACAAGGCTTGAGTTAAGGCTATTAGTTTAGCCCTCTGCGTTGAAGCCCTCCCAGCTTAATGTCTATGTCCAGTGCACCTGTCCTCTTGGACTGACTACAGCTGCCCCCGCATACTAGACTGTCTTCCACGAAGCTGTTTCCTTTGGTGAAGAAGGTCTCATCTGGGTTTTACAGGGGAACATCAGTCAGGTCTGGGCTGTTGGTGGTGGAAGTTGTCAGAGTGTCCAGACAGTCATGGAGGGACATGTATATGATTCAGAGTCCAGGAGTAAGTTGGCTGGATTAAGGGCCATTTCTTGGGTGAATTTGATGCATGATGCATCCAGCAACAGGGCCTGGTACTGAGTCAGGCAGACATTGGAGAGCCATCATTCTGGGGCTCCTCTCAGCAATGTCTCCACCACATGGGTGCATTGATGACCAGGTCCTGCCCCAGGCTGAGCTTATCTGCCTCTTTGACCAGGAGGGCAGTGGCTGCAACTGCTCTCAAACAGGTAGACCATCCACTTGACACAGGATCAAGTCTTTTAGACACATAGGCCACAGGTCTGTTCCAAGGCCCTAATGCCTGAGCTAGCACTGCTTTGGCTATGTCCCCTTGTTCAGCCACAAAAAACAAAAAGGGCTTGGTGACATCAGGTAGGGCCAGGGCTGGTGCTGACACTAAGGCTTTCTTTAAAGCCAAAAAGATGCTTTCTCCTTTTCTGTCCAGAGGCACTGTCTCTTATGCCTGGAATGCAGCAATAGTGACTTTTCCCATTTTTTGGCTAGGACTTCCTCAGGGGCATAATGGCTATCATAAACTTTCTGGGCTATGTTCAAGAGTTTAGTCCTATTCTTTCCCTTAAATCCCTCCAATTTCTGTAATTTCTTTCTAATGTCTGGGGCTGACTGGAAAACAAAGGTCAAATTTAAAGCTGCTGCATTTTTGGAAGCCTCTGAGTCAATAGGAGTGAAAACTCTGTAGGCTTCCAAGAGCCTCTCTAAAAATGCAGCTGGAGACTCCATTTTTCTCTGGCAAACCTCACTTACCTTACTCAAATTAGTGGGCTTTCTGTCAGCTGCCCAGATTGCCCCTAATAAGTGCTGGTGGTAGGTCCCCAGCCTCCTCTTACAGTCATCATCATTGGGGTCCCATTCAGGGCACTGTGACAGAACCACCACTTCAGCCCAGGCCAAATACGCCACTGTTCCGGGAGTGACACTGGGGTTTGGCCCCAGGGCCTCTTTGACTGCCTGTTGATAAATGAGGTCCTGCTCCTCAGTGGTGAACAGGATCTGTAAAAGCTGCTGGCAATCATCCCAGGTTGGCTGATGAGTATGAAAAACAGACTCAAGAAGAGATTAATGCCTGAGGTTTTTCAGAGAAGGGGGGATTTTGATGTTTCCAATTGTAAATATCATGAGTTGTAAAAGGGACATAAATCAATCCTCCCCCAGGCTCTGTCTGTTTTAAAGGAAAAAGGGAGGAGGAAGATGGGACTGATGGACTGTAGTCCTGTCCCAATCAAGTGCCAAAGGTCAATCAGGACCTGTGGGGCCCCAACTCCTGTGACCACATTCCAAACCTTGTGAGTAATGTGCATAGAATAAGTTCCCAATGGGGGCCAATTGACTCTGAAACTGGGCCATTTTATTTTTATTTTTTATGTTTTAAGATGGGGTGGGATCTTGCTAAATTGCCCAATTTGGCCTAAACTTTCTTTCTTTCTTTTTTTTTTGTACTGGGGATCCAACTCAGGTCCTTGTGCTTGCAGGGCAGGCAGCGAAACCACTGAGCTAAATCCCCACCCCAACTGGGCCATTTTAATTGACACAGGGTTTGTCATTTGCCTTTAGAAAATTTCATGCCATATTCATCTTCCCTGTCTGTGGAATAAATTTTTTTAAGTTATTCAAAACACAATCAAGTGGAGTTCCTTCTGTGGACTGTGAGGAACCCATAATTTTAGCCTCTGAAAATGCAAAAGGCACACAGAGCAAGCAGACAGACAACAATAAACAGACAAAGACAAACTTTGGCCAAGTAAAACCTCTGGGGCCAAATGGATTTGGACCCCACCCAGGAAGTCGGTCTTCTGAGGACTCTGACCCAGTGTGTCTGCTTGCCGTTGTGAAGAGACTCTAGGTAAAGGAACCTGTGCTGTGTCCAGCTTCCTCCTACTTACCCACAATGCACTAAGAATCATTTGATTCTTACCTCTAGAGGCTTTCCCAATAAACCCCTGCAGGCTGGTTGATCAGTGATAGGGCCCGACTGGGACTGGCCTACCTGGAGCCCCAGAATATTATCAGGGTGGCCTAGCCCTGGAATACCCTCAGGGTGGCCTCTCCTTCTGCAGACCCGTGTCCAGAAGGACCAAACACTGCCATTGTCTGATCCTGGTCTCTCCTAAAAAGAAACAATGGTTCCAATGTAATAAGCTCCAGAGCAGCTGGCTATCTCACTGGGGCCTCCTAGAATGTTACACCCAGAGAGAGAGAACCAACCAGAGACTGACATTAAATCCACACAGGAGTTTATTACCAGCCAGGAATGGAGCCGAGCATCAGACTCAAGCCCCAACTGGGGGGAGACAAACATGTTTTATACACTTTTGAGGCCAACAGTTTCTAGGCCTCCCTATGGGATAGAACTAGCAAAGCAAGCAAAAGGTACAGAAGCAGAACATCCTGCCATTAGAACATTTGTAAAACAATAGTTGGTTAACTGTTGTTTCTAAAAGACTTTCTAAGGGGAGGAGGTTTCTAAGCTTCCTCCTTTTAAATTCATCTAAAGGGCAGGCAGGTGGGTCATTCAGCAGCAATATGGAGTCTGTTTTGCTAACTAGGGTCCTTCAGTTTGGAGTTCTGAAGTTATTCTGTAGTCAGAAAAATAAAAACAGACATTAAGAATATAATGATGGACAAACATTTTTAAAACAAAGCTAATATTAGACATAGCCTATAGTCTCAATAGAAAGTAATCAGTGTTCAGATCAATTAAAAATAGCTATTTAAAAAGGATTAAGAAAACAAAGAATGGTGCTTAGTACACTTTACCAAGACAAAAAATAATTCTAACCCATAGGTAATTCTCTACAGTTTAGTGCTTGTGGGAAAAATCAAGTAAATTTCTCTTCAAGGACTTACTGAAAGGCTAGGATGACAGAGAACTGAGGAAAATGACTACTGGAACAGCTGAAAAGTGTTATTATTTACATTATTTTAAATAATCATAAAAATCTGGTTAGAAACACAATTTATAGATGAAGGCATTCAAGCTTGTGTATAAGCACAAACTCAAACACAGAGAGAGTTTTACTTCACTCTAGGATTTCTGCACTAGGAAGCTATATATGCATTTACTTGCTGCGAGACTGCTGAAGAAGACTGAAAAGAAGAATCAAATGAAAGCAAAGAGTAGAATTGTTAAGGAGGTTTTTCTCTTCTTTCAAATTTAGGTATAGCTATGATGAGGTAGTGAGAAGAACGGATGGAACAATATTCATTGTGTTTAGCATTCAAAATAAATTGGACGTTCCTTGAGGAAATAAAAGAAGCACAAAATAGGGAGAATGGGGAAGCTGCAGCTGAGGACTCCAGGGGTTCATTAAAGGTGGTTTCATCAGTCACACATGGCATGCTCACTCTCTGAGCCTTGGAAGAGGAGCTCAGTAATCTTCCCAGTAGTTTCATTTCTTTCAAGTTCTTTGTGTCAGTTACTTGGATGGTACTTGATTTTTGCATAAGGCTGACAGGATAGGACAAGGACAACTTTGTGGGAACCATATGAATAGGCCAAATGTCAAATTAACTCAGCCCTCATTGGACATTTCCCATGCTCACACTTGCTGCTTAAATCTAGGTTGGTGCCAACTTCCAAGCAGACAGTTTAGAAAATACGTCAAAATGTTTAAAGCATTCATTTATTTTCTTTGTTAATTCCAAATGTAGTACATTGTTAAAAATAAATGAGTGAATAAGTGCACAAAGATATACAGAGACATTATGTCCATATATTCATGCTTACAAAACAATGAAAATGAATGAAAAAAATCTAAGGATTGAAAGATGGTAAAATACATTACCATGTGACTACAAGATGAGAAACCATAGAATAACTGATAATTATGATTCATAAACATAGTTATAACTGGGTATTGCTGAAAGAAAGACTAAGTTGCAAACATTATGTTCTAGATTTTAATGCCTTCTATGGATAGATGGATAGATTGAAGGATATAATAGATATGAGAATAGATGTAGTATATAATATATTATATAATAGATATGGAAATATAACAAAAATTCTTTCATGGTAAGGTAATTGATAATTGTAAAACTTTTTTCCTTGAATTGTTTAAATTTTCTTCATCACATATTCATCACTTCTCTAAGTTGTTAAAAGTATAAGATGTAAATATATAAAAAGGCTTTCTAATAATCCATTTTTTCTGATGTAAAATGTGAAAAATAAAACTCAGTATTTATAAGAATTCATTAGTCAAAGTGGCATTTGAGAATTCATTATCATTGTTAAGGACTCTTTACCCCAAGTTTTGAAAGACCACCATATTTCAATGTAGATTATTTTATGCAATATTGTATTATAATCCTTTTTATTTAGATAACTTGTGGAGCCCATATCACTCAATTTATGTCATGTCTAGTATAAACCTAAGTATTTGATACATTTAGATAATCAGTAGTGCTCACAGTATTACTGAAAAGAAATTTTGTCATCTTAACCTTATTTCTAACAAGTGTAATTCATAGACTATATGATTAGTTTGGATTCAATTTGATTTGCAAAATTAATACATATATTTCAACCTATTACACATCCAATTTTTTAAGAAATCCCAGAGAAAATAATGATATTGGTAAGAGAAATCCTATGGGCAAGATTTATTTCTTTAGGTGACTTTAAACTATTGTAAGATGCACGGCATTTGGATCTTGGTTTCTGCTTTTGCAACCTGATGTAGAATAAGCTTGATGTGCTTTGTCATCTGATGTTGAATCTACTTCTCTATCCTTTGCCTTGTTTAGCACCTGGATTAGCACATATACAGTATTCTTAATTTGAGAATCTCTTTATTTGTGGATAATATTGTTAGGCAGTTGGTTAGATGTAAACAGATCTGAGAGACAAAGAGGATGTCCAAAATAGTTTGTATTGCCAATTAATTGCAGAAATACATCAATATAAAATACACTCATAATCATTCATTAGGTCTCAAACCCAAAGAGATCCCACAGATCACAGTGTCATCTTAAGTTTATACATTGTGCAAATTACTTCTGATACCTGTTTACCTGGACAGCTAACTCCAGTGCATGGCATACTGTATTCCTGGCTGCCATAATTTACAGTCCAATGATATTAGGAAGGCAAATGTCCTTTATAGACCCTCCTGCCTTGCACTGGGGTTTGGGTCATATTAAGAATTTATCTTCTGTAAGTTTCTTGCATGATTAAAGCTCCTAAGGTAAAACTGACCATCTATCAAGAACAGGAAGACATTTTACAATTCCCAGATAACATCTAAGTAAAATGGTGATTGATGAACATTATAATTGCCCCAGTTTGCCAAACGACCAGAGTAACTCTTGGGTGCATAAAAATGTATACAAACTGTGTTGCACTGTTGGCCTTGCTCGAAGGTGTAACTATCTCTATTTGTACTTCACAATCAAGTCTGCCTATACTTATGAATGGCCTTTGTGCCTTGACTTTCTTTCATTAGGGCACAAACAAACAAGAACCAAGGAAGTGAGGAGTTGGTTTCTCACTGTGTCAGGGCATGGCCCCCCAGGCAACTCTGTGTATGTTTTGATATCTCCTTTGTTACAGCATATTATAGTTTGTGCATTAAATTCTAAAATTTTCAACATTTATAAAAAACTGTAGTTTACCGTATTCTACTTTATAAATACTATGTCATTTAAAATTAGCTAAGAGTGGAAAAAATAAATAAATTCTTCTCTAACAAAGTTAATTATACAGCATTTAGTCTCCTCTTTGGTGACCTTTGAACAAATTATTCTACACTTTAAGAGTGAAAGACCAAAAAAACAGTCCAGAAAAATCAAACTAAAAAATAGAGTAATTTGGGCTCAAGGTGTAATTTCTCTTGATTCTTTACCATTTCTTTCTACATATTAACTGCAGGCATTTGGGCCATGGGTGATTTCATCCTGTGAGTGAAACAACACTTCTTACTCACTGATTTATAAATTGCTGATAATATATTTCTACCTCTAAGAGAAAGAGTCGGTGAAATAGAGTGGAAGGCAATTCAGGGGATGTGGAATTATAAAATGTTAGGTATGAGTTCTATTTCAGTTATTGCTAGGGTTGTCTCTTGGAGTATATTACTCATTCTCTCTGAATTTTGACTCCCTATATATCAAATAGAGGGAACAATGTATAACTTACAATGTTGTGGAAATTGAATGGGATTTTATATAAAGAAACAAATATAATTCCTGACATTTATTGATTTTCTCTCTAAATGCCTACATGACATGTTTGATGAGGATGACTCTTGAAACCTTACCGGTATCACACCTTGTTGAATTTGGCAGAGAATGCACAATGTTTTGGTTGATCTTATATTAAAGTTGGCCAAGGAAACAAATACAGTTGTTACTTTCCAGTTAGGTCCATATTCTCAGGTTTGTTTTCTTACTGTTGACCAAATCAAAGGGGACCATTTATTTTGGTAAAAAAGAAAAAGGATTTACTCAAAACTAGCTCCAAGGAAATGGAGGTATCTCAGCACCCAAATCACTATCTCACTGTATAAAGATGTGCTGATCTTTTATAGAAAGGAAAAGTGGAAAGAGAGAACACAATGAGGTAGCCGACTGAGATAATAGATATATCCAGGCTTATTTCATCTCTTCCTAGAAACTACCCTCACCCTCCCTTGCCAGTACAAATGAAACTGGACTTTGCCCTTCTAGGGCCCACATCTGCATATTCTGTACAGTCTTCTGAACTAAGACAATAGAATGGGATAGTAATTTATGCCCTAGGTATAACCAAGTATGGGAAAGGTGCTTGTTTTTATAGAAAAAAAAATCTAACTTTTCAAGTCCCATTTTGCCAACCTGGTTACATAGCCAACAACTCCATGGATGAGCACATCTATTCTTGCAAGTCAGCTTTTTTTTGCTTCCATAAAGACCCTGTCTTTCCTCATTCTGTGATCAGGTCCAAGTCTTTTAATCTTTAGATATCTGATTTTGATTATCTAAAATATGAGAATAACAACACATGATTTACTGAAAAATTGAGAGATTTGAGATGCTCTAAGTGTAAAGATTCATAAAATTTCATGTGCCAAGCAGTTATACTGTAAAGTTGTTGATTTTGTTATTTAGTGCTTAAATCTTTTAAACAGGTTGATTAGAATTAGGGATATTAGTGAAACAGCTATCACATTTCAAACTGAGCCCAGTGTCTCATGAAGTTGAAGAATGAAATTAAAGACAGAAAGAAGGTTAAAGGATAAATGTTTATTGAAAATATAAGAAGAAAAGAAAAGGTTTCTAGTAGGCAAGAGGAGTCCTAGAAAGTAGGGTGCTGGGGTGTTTTCTTTGTCTTACTCATTTATGGATATGCAAAGCACTAGAACTTCTTTAGTTATCCAGTAATCACCTGTTGCATGTGACTCCAATGATTTAGGGGAAAAAATTTGGGTTTAGTCTTTGTAAAATACAGTTTAAAGAAAAACACTTATTTAGGTGGCAAAATTCAAAAGAAACCAAGTTTAAAACAAAACTCTTGCTCTGTATTTCTAAGCTCCTCAAAACTCAGCCTGTAGACAGGGAGGGGTTGCTAACTAAGTGTACTCTGGCTGAGAAATTTGTTTCCTGAGATGGTTTTAATCTTAACTCTTTATCCTCTTTTCCTATGTTTCCTTTTACATTTTTAAGCTTAATAAGCTGTAAAGCTTGAATTAGCTTTTAATTCAGTGTGCATGTTATGTTTTTTTTAATCCACTCATTCTCTCAGCCCCTGTTCCTTACTGATGGCCTACTTGTAAGCTAAATTAACCTGTCTATTACATTTCCCCTTCTAAAAAGTATCCCTAACTTCCATTAGGCAATGGGGAGCTGAAGAGGAAGTAGGAGTGGCAGTTGGATTGTTCTCTAGAGGACTGATACAAGAGACCCATGATAGAAATTATGCTGGGGGTCAGCAGTTATGGGCTCCCTTCAGAGGATTAGTCTAGTGGACCCTGTTAAAAGGAGTCCAGCACATTTACCTTTGACTCCATCTGAAAGCCTCTATATGAAAAGAAACAAATTTTACCTAGAGATTAAGAATTTATGCTCCAAACAAAAAATGAATGAAAAGTCAGATATGGGGTGATTAAGGCAAGGCACCAAGTCCAGACACTGTTGTTAAGACTGAAATAGAGCTTGTAACCAGCAGTGCCCTCTACTTACCTGTTCCTGGATGTTGCCTATTGTCTGATTTTTTTTTTTATAGTTTTAAAATCTTCCTCCACATGATGGGAATTATTTATCCAAAACCAACAAGTTTCATTTATGAGTGCTCACACTCCTCTGGCTTTGGCTGTAAGAAAATTGAGGCATCTGCATTTTTCAAGGACTATTTTAGTTAAGGAATTTAGACTTTTGTTGTGTCTCCATAACTTTACCATGGCAAGGGCCAGGGATTTAGCTCAGTGGCACTGCTCCTGCCTCACAAGTGAAAGGTCCTGAGTTCCATTTCCGGTACCAAAACAAACAAAATACTACCATAGCGTTTTAGTGAACCATATAGCAATATGTTACAGGTATAGCTGGAAACTGCCACCCGAGACTAGTATAGAGTTTGAAGCTATCCTTTATATCTACCCTAGCTTTTTGTTTAATATTACTGTTACTCTCTCTATCTTTTTGGTTATACTCTTTTCTGCTAGGTATTTAAGACCAAGTCAAAGTAAGACTTGTGTTAATCGAAATTAATATCTATACATATACACATATACATATATAGCATATATACACATTATAAATGTGTGTGTGTGTGTGTGTGTATTAATGTGAGTTAGGGCTCCTTGGGGATTACTTTTGTAGCCATAATGATATAGGAGAAATGTAACACCCAACCTGCTCTAGTCAGATGTGCCAAGTTCAAGTATGTGTCCCCTAAAACTGAAAAATGAATTCCAAAGGACAAAGGAAGTTAAGAGTTGGGAAGTTTTATTGGAGAATAGGAATAGCTCCTGACAACAGGTGTTCCAAGTTGCTTGCCACCAAGGTCATCTCTTTGAGAAGGTCTTATAAAACACAACCATGAGGTGAATGCAACATGGGTCAAACTCTAATCAACCAATAAGATTACAAGTATAGCCAGTTAGCTAATATTGATCCAAAAGGGAAGGGGGGCATGTAGCAAGGGCATATGAATAACATCATTAACTTTGGTTTATCTATGACTTCTAAAACAGGAACCTTTTAGAGAAGGGATAGGTCCAGGTCAGGTTCTCAAGACTCACTGAGGTATCTGATCCATATCTAGGTTTAATGGACTGAGTAGTACCAACTAGAGTATATTCTCAAATTTTATTCATCCCTTAGGGAAGTATGTAAATCTGGCCATTATGATTTTAATCTACAGGCCTTGTCTTTTTCAGGTGGGCCTCCAGCCACAGTTCTGATGTCTCCATCGTTTACTGGCTTCCTTGAGAGCTCAGGCTCTCTCTAATTGTATATTAGTTTTTATCTAATTTAGCTGCCTATAATAATGTGAGGAGCCTCTTAACTTCCCTACAGTCTTTTGCTCTATGAATGTCATCTGCCAGGATGAGTCATGGTTCTGTTTGACCATATTTGGAAGCATAGGAAATATTTTTCTTTTTTGTGATCTCCTTTTAGCACAATGTAAACTGATTGACTCCTGTCCTCTGGGGTCCAGTAGTTTCCCTGCACAGGAATTTCCGTGACTCACAGGAGTTGTAGGATATTTTTTGGAGGGATCCCATTACATCCATGGTCCTGTGGCTAACCTTGCAAGACAAGGGCCAAAATATTGGCTGTCCTTGTAGCCCAAGTATTGTTTTCAGCTTTGGTCTCCAAGCTTCAGTTTGTGAACACCCAGAAGATCAGTTACACCTGTATTGAAGTAAAAGAAGTACTTTCAACTATTATATTTTCATAAGGATATTGGGTATTTTGAAATAAAAAGTATGGCCAGAGAACTATTATTTAATCAGTCATAGTTGTTTTGTAGAAGTCAAGCTCTTGTACAATATTAACAGATAGCATTTTTAATGTTTTACAGGGAAAATTTGAAATAAAGAGTAAACAATTTTTGTATAACAACTAGTTGATATTATTATGCTAATATAAAAACTATTAGGT
>NW_004624735.1:42121667-42145720 GCF_000247695.1 Heterocephalus glaber
AACATATTTTCAAATAATGAAAAACTATCATTTAGATTTATTACTTTTTTTTTTGGTACCGGGGATTGAACTCAGACCTTGTGCTTGCAAGGCAGGTGCTGGAACCACTGAGCTAAATACCCAGCCCCATATCATCAATGCTATATTAAAGTCATCTTTACTCTGATTTTACTAATCAATTTAAATTAGCTCACTGTTCTGTTAAGCCTTGTGAACAAAAAGCATTCGGGCTATATCAAAAGAGTGCTCACTTGTCTATAAGACAACTTAAGTAGAAATTTGAGATGATAATATATACCCAAAAGTTAACACACAGAAACATTCATATTGACCTAAGTCATACAAAAGCTTTATGTTATCAAACTGTAAGATTCTCATATGCAAGTTTTGTGTAAGTCTTGAACTTACCAGTCCCCATCCTTAATGCTTTATGTGAGTTTGGCTAACCCCTGAAAATCTGTACAACTGGTTTTCCAAGGAAAGCCCCAATGGAGCCAGAAGTTCACATGGGCACAAACAAAATAAATAATGATATTGATATGGAAATAAATAATGAAAATAAATAATAAAATTGAAAACTCTTCACTGAACCAGCTTCAGGTAATTTAATCAGTTATTAGAACAGATTAACAGGCAGATGAACAGATAACAAAACATATAGAACACATAAAACAATTACATTTAATCAGAGTGCTCTCTTAAGTGGCCATGCTGAATTATAATAATATTTCTGCAGTTTTAAGTATATAACTATAAATAGACTAATTAGATCTTTCCCTTGAGGTCATCAATTAGTGCTAATTTCTTTTAAGTAAGTCATGGGAGTATTACTTTTAATATCATAAGATATTCAGAGGTATTTTTTTCTGTTAGTTAATACTGTAGACTTATAACCAATGAGTTAAAGGTGGAAAGAAGTAAAGAGCTATAGATTACCAGTTAGGACACTTGTTCAATATTTCTTCTTATTATAAAACAAAGTTTAAGGCCTTGTCACTCTTACATCTGTGAAAGCAAGAACTGTTTTAAGAAGCCTAGCCATGTTGACCTCTGGACTTAGTACCTTAATCTCTGGAATAGCTGTTAGCACAACACAGGCCCCTTCCACTTTTTGTTGATTTCTTGAGGTCCTCTGTAGTAGAATCAGTAGGGAAAAGTGCTTTTTTGATAACTACTGCTCTTCTCCATGTAAATATTCCCATGAGACATTTGTTAAGGGTGTGCTATTGTGATTTATTCTTTTCTCTTGCAATCACTTTTTCCCCATTTCCCAATGTATATCCATGCCATGGAAGGATGCAAGAAAAAAAATCAGGTGATGATTTTCTGGAGTCTGGGCATCAAAAACCTCCTACCTTCTAACTATACATTCCAAGGGATAGGGGACGTTGAATTACCATCAAGCTTCTCATTCTGAAAAACAACATGGGGAGAAAAGGCGTTTCTGTCAAACCCTGTTTGTTTTGTCTCTTTAGCTAAGGTGCCCCTCAGCCTTGATTTCTCTAGTGCCAGCAATGGCAAGCTGGAGTTGCACAACGAAGTAGTCAGGGTTGGACTGCTCACCCTTACCAGCACTTCTATGCCTCCTTTCCTCACGATCCTGTAACCCCTACATCCACACAAACAGTTAGTTTCTCCTTTCTCACACCCAGTTAACATATGTCTGAGTATAGAAGTCAGTTGCCAGCCTGGTGATAGGCTCTAGAGAAAAATCATGAAAAGAGAGGTGCCTTCCCCAGTGACTATTAGCATTCTTATTTGTTTTGTCCAAAGTGGCCATGAAACATGTAAGAGTCCTTAAAACTATTTCTTTTATCCATTAAGTCATTTGTGCTATAATAACTCCAGTTCAAAAGACTAATAGTGCTCCCTATTTTCTTTAAGAATATGAGATGTTTGGTAAATACCATTTTAGGCATTATTCTTCAGGGGAGGGGAGTAGAGAAGGGATAGAAGAATCCTTCAGTGTACTTGCTAATTTCTTTGTAATCTGCTGACTCTATTTTCAGCCTGTTCCTTACTGACTGCCAACTTATAAGCTAAATAGTTAAACTGCCTTTCACATTAGCATATTTCAACCCATATAAGTTGCTGAGTAAAGCCTAAAATTATAGTATATGGCACTGTCAATATGGCATGCTTATACTATAAATTATTGAACAAAGCAGCATGGTGCAGTCTTGGTAATTACATAATTTAAGGCAGAGCAGACTAAGGGCCATGGGATACAGTGGTGTGTTGGTCTTTTGATGGCTGATTGTGCTCAACTCTTTCCAACTCCAACTTTAGTGGCCTCAAACTGGTAGGTTGAAATTGGGATGCTACAAATTAGGACTTGTTTTGTTTTCAGACTCACCTTTTAAATATTTACCAGCAGGCTACTCTCACTCTATGCCTGTAGAGGGGATAGGATAGTTAATAAAATTCTAGGGAATGTATTTGTACACAATGTTTAGTTGAGAAAATAACCTTGACTCTAACTTTGAAAAGTTGTATGCTAGTCAAGATATTTTTTATATTATTCTATGAAATAGAAGATATAGCTGAACAGGGTGATGAAACAAGAGGCTTGAATATTTCTTACTTTCAAACTACAGTCATTAAGATTTCTGAGGTATCTAATTGTCATGTAAAAGCTTTAAGGAGTGACTGTTAAGACAGTAATTGGTATTTACTATTTCTGCCTTTTTGACATCAAAGCATCTTCATTTTCATTTATGCTTTTATATCTAACACATTTTTCAAACTGGAGGTATAATTTAGTCAGCCTATTACTTCAATGACAATGCAATTTGTTTCTAATTCATCAGACTTTTGAATTTTATGTTTGGAATATGCTTCCTGTGAAAGAAAGTTAAGGGGTGAATTTTTGTATGTATTAATTTCCTGTCTTTAAAGTTCAGTATAGCATTGTTATCTTACTTCATCTTACCATCAACAAACTTCTTGACATCAAAAACACAATATAATAGAAATTCTTTTACATATAAGAAAATTAGGACTGAAAGTTATTTCAATTTAACTGGAAATTATTTTGAATCAGTTATGGATATTTAATAATGGCACAATAATATCAGAACCTAAAGCTTCTTCCTGGGTGTTGAGTCACAGTCTCATTGTACCAAAGTTACTCTTACTTCTAATTTAGACACACTAAATCTATGGGCTACAGGACCATGGCTAGCAATTTAGAAATTCAAGTAGTTGTTAGGTACAACCAGTGAGCTCTTTTCCCTATGTTCACAAATTAAAATTTAACTTGTGGTTGTGTAGTTGGGTCAGTTAACTTGGAGGGGTTATGGTGCAACTTAACTGAAAGTGTCCAATCCCAAGTCAAAGGCAAACCTCTGGCTAGCCAGGCCCACAGAGATGAAACTGAAATTAAGTAAAAAACAGATGAGGGAGGGGAGGCAGCTTCAGTGGCCCTTCTGAATCCCCAAATGTCTTCACTGACAGGCAATTGAATATATCACAGGAGGTGAACTCTACAGGAACAGGCTATGGACTGAGAAGGGCAAAGACTAAGGTTTCTTTTGGAAACAGTGATACTCCATAGAGAGCAGAAAAGCAGGACAGAGTTAGATCCAGAAATCCATTCAGATACCCACACCACCACAAATCAAAGCTTAATTTGTTACAATAGGGGGAAGAGTTCAGTGGTTGAATTCAGACTGTAGTAGATATAGAATTGTGAGGATGATTTAATTTTTATTCTTGTAACTGTCCTATTTTTTCTTGCTTTTTCCTTTAACTTCCCACTTTTCTTCCTTTCACCTATGAAATATGTGGAAGGTGTCAATATACATTTAAAGTAGAATAAGAAATAACCAATACTTTTAACCCAAATAGTACTTGTCATGTGCAAGTCAGAGTAACCCTCAACAAAATTATGTATCAAAAATTCAAAGACCAGGTATTTATCAAAATAGTATAAGGTTCTGATAGCTCATAGCTTCCTTCAATTTCCAATTATACTCCCTTCCATCTGAATTCCTTCTCCTGTTACCAAAAATGTTCTCTTAAACCTGCTCTCTACTCCAGTTTTAAAGATAACATCAACAAAGTTTTATTTCATCTTTCATTTGATATCTTTTTTCAACTTTCTCTTCTGTTTTTATTCATTAAGTTTTTTGTACCTTTACATGATATACCTTGATTGTTGTTTTTCCCCATTCCCCTGCTCTCCCTTCAGCCCCTCCAGCCCTCCCTATTTACAAAGACTTTGTTTCCATTTTTTTCTCATATTTATTCCTTTCCCTTCTTTCTTTTCTCCTACCCCTCCCATTTCCCCTTCCCCTTTAAAGAAAATGTGTTTTTTAAAAAATAAAATGGAATACTACTAAGCCATAAAGAATGAGAAACTAGAGACATTTTTAGCTTAAAGGGTGCATATGAGGTCATACTCTTAAGTGAAATAAACAGGACACATGTGTAAATACCGAATAGTTTCTCTGGTGTGAGAAACTGAAAATGTAAATAAGCATCTTTCTCTTCTTTATGATCTACCTTCTTCCTTTTTCTCTCCCCTCCCCATCATATCCCAGCTTACCTGTCAGTACTATATTAGAGTCTTTATTGATCATCGAGAAAAAGAGATGAAATTGTTAAAACAAATTTTAATGTACATGGTTATTATAAAGTTAGATCTTTTGATATTCATATAACCAATAGGGATTCTCTCCTTGCAACACAGTGACCAAGTCTGAACCTATTAAGGTGAGTAGGTTGAAGAGGTATATAAATAACAAATCAAAGATAACATCACAAGGAAGCAGAGACCAAAGGGATCTCCATACTAGCAACAGTCTTTCCACTATAACAGACCCTCATGCCTCAGGACAAAATAAAAGAAATATAAGAAATCAAGCCAAGAACAAACAGGTAAAATTTGTTAATGAATCAAAAACAGACAAACAAAAACAGATCAATAAGATAGTTAGTGAGCTCAAAGGTGATATAACTAAGCAGATAAAAAGTGGAATTGATGAAATCAACAAGCTTAAAAAAGGCTGGATGGGCTAATCAAGCAATGCAAAACATGAATGACTATTTTATTAAGAAATTGAGTCCAAGAAAAGGTATCAAAAGAAATGAAGGATATGGCAGAAACAACTAATGTTAGGAAAAAGTATCAGAATTAGAAGATAGGGTTGATTCAGAAGACCAAATACTCAGAGATACCTTATGAAGAACAGATCCTGAAAAATGGATTCAAAACATGCTGAATGACTCAAAGAAAACTAATCATAGTTAAAGAAAAATAAAAAGACAGCAGAAATGATATAGAAAACTATTTATAGTAATCATAACAGAAAATTCCACAAGTATAGGCAAAAAGTTCAACTTATATGTAAAGCACATAATATTCCAAATAGCCACAATCAAAAAATAAACTCTCCATGGTCCATTATAGTTAAAATCCCAGAACTCCAACACAAAGATGGAATTTTAAAGAAATAGAGGAAACAACAAATAACTTATAAAGGCAAATCTTTATAATTATATAGAATTATAATAGATTTCTTAATATAAACATTAAAAGCCAGTAGAATCTTGAGTGATGTTTTTCAAGTCCAAAAAGAAAAGAAAAAACAAAAATTTCAATACAGAATAATATATCCTCCAAAACTACATTACAAAATAGATGAAGAAATAAAAACTTTCCATGACAAACAATACCTTAATAAATTTATAACCACCAAAACAGTACTAGAAAAAAATACTCAAAGAAATCCTAGACAGAGAAAATGAGGCAAACAACACCAAGGAGCAAGGAGCCTAAACATTAAACAGGATGAGCACTGAAGAAAAAAGGAAAAATAAAGGAAACAGCAATAGAAAAATAATGAAATGACAAGAATGAGTCAATACCTTTTCAGTAATAATGTAAATTCTCTGAACACTCCCATGAATGAAAGAGATTGGCAGACTGGATCAAAAAATAAAACCCAAGTGTATATTGCATACAAAAGACACCCCTAGTAAGAACTCATATACTAAAAATCAAGGGATGGAAAATGATATTTCCTGCAACAGGAGACTACAAACAAGCAGCAGTATATATTCTATTTTCAGACAAAGTGGACTTCAAGCCAAATCTGACCAGAAAAGAGAAAGAAGGTCACTACATACTGGTAAAGTAAACAATTCAAGAGGAAATGGTTAAAATTGTAAATATATTTACACTGAATACTGTTACACCACTACTGGACAGAAAAGATCAGATAAACCTCAAGACAATCATAGTGGATAATTTTAATACACCACTGTCACAATAGGTTAACTTGAAAAATAACAAAGAAATATCAGCATTGCTATTCACTTTAGAACAAGTGAACTTAATAGATATCTATAGTAATTGTGGTGGTTCATTAATTGATGGTCAATTTGAGTGGGAACGCCTACCTGAATTGAGTTAGAATGGTTCTGGGCATGGAAGATCCACTTATGCAGGATTGTGATCAGAAGGGTATAAAAGGAGGACGGGAAGGGAGGATTTTATGCTGATTTCTTTTGTAAGAGTTTCATGCTGGTGATTTTCATTCTGGCAGCATATCTTCAGAAAAGCTTCAGCTGTTCTCTTCAGCTGAGCTTTGATCTTCACCTTTGCCAGGGATGGCTGCTATTCTCTTCGAAGGAGTTTGGGTCTTCACTTTCATTTCAAGCATTGTCTCCTGGCTTTTGTCACAGACACTTCCGGCTTCCTGCACCAGGCTTCCACCCTGCTCACAGAGACTTTCTATCCTCCAGCACCACCTCTTGGTCTTTCCAGGCTGAACTTCCAGTCTTCCATCGCAGATTCCTCCACCTCCTGATAAGGACTACTAGTGCAGGATGCTGCTGTGGGCTCTAGGCCTTTGGCTCGACTCCTACAGTACACTGCCATGGGATCCAGGTCCTTGGTTGCATTCTTTGGATCTCTAGCATGCAGAAAGATCTCTTGCACTCCTACATTTGACTCTGTGGAGAACTCGAGTAAATTTCAATGCCCTGCATTAAATCTGTTCTTTTGAAAATACTAGTACAATATTTTACCCCAAAATAGCAAGATATACATACTTCCTAGTAGCAAATAGAATTTTCTCCAAAATAGACAATATACTAGGCCATAAAGCACACTAAAATAAATGCAAACAATTGAAATAATTTCATGCATTTTATCCGATCATAATGCAATGAGAGTAAAGATCATTGAAAAAAGAAACAAAAATTACTTAGGCAGATAGAGATTAAATAATAGATTCAAATAATTAATTAGTCATAAGAAATCAAGAAAGAAATTAAAAATTTATTAGTATCAAATGAAAATGGCAATAAGACATACCAGAATTTATGGCACACAATGTATGTGGTCCTAAGAGAGAAGTTTATAGCTCTGAATGCCAGCAGAAAAGGAGTGATCCCAAATAAATAACCTAATGATGCACCTCAATTTTGTATAAAAGAGGAAAAATTCAAATCCAAAATAGGTATAAGAAAAGAAAGTCTAAAGATCAGCATGGAAATTAATGAAACTGAGACTTAAAACAATAAAAAGAATCAGTGAATTGAAGAGTTCTTTGAAAGGATAAAGAGACTAGACAAACACTTAGCCAACCTTACTAAAAGAAGGGAAAAAAAGACCCATATAAATGTGATCAGAAATGGAAAAGGTAAAATCACAATGGACACTGCCAAAATCCAGAGGATTGTAAGTACTTTGATAACCTGTATTCCAATAAATTGGAGAATCTAAAAAAAATGGATAGACTCATTGTCACATAAGAATTACTAAAATTGAGCCAAAAATATGAAAATTCTGAACAGTCCAATAGAGGTAGTGAAATTGAGAGAAAAATAAAAAGAAAAACCTGTAACTCAATGGCCCAATTGATTTACCACTTCATTTTACAAGAATTTCAAGAATTACTTCCAATATTCTTCAAACTCTTGTATGTAAATGAAAGGGAAGGAACACTGCTGAATTCATTCCTGAAAGGTAAAATTTTCCTGATACAAAAACCAAGCAAGAACTCAACAGAAGAAAAATTCACAGAGCAATTTCCTTAGTAAATATTGATGCCACAAGAGGGCCTGAGGATGTAGCTCAGCAGCACCATGCCTGCCTGGCAAGCTCAAAGTCCAGAGTTTCATCCTCCTTACAAAAAAAAGAGAAACCTTCAATAAAATACTTGCTAACAGAATGCAACAAATCATTAAAAAAATTTTACATCATGACCAGGGATGCAAGATTGGCCCAACATACATAAATCAAAAAGTAATAAATCACATAATCACAAGTAAAAAAAAATACATAATCACCTCAATAGATGGAGAAGGGGCCTATGAAAAATCCAACATCCATCCATGATAAAAATCTGGACAAAAAATGGTATAGAATGACAATACTTTAAAATGACAAAAAGCCATTTACAACAGACCCACTACTGACATCATAATAAATGGTAAAAAATTGAAGTAAGTCCCACTGAAATCAGAAACAAGACAAAGGTTGTGCTCTCACCAATCATGTTCAATATATTTAATATTTAAAACTTTAGTTATAAAAATTAAAGAACAGAAATAAAGAAAAGGAATTTCAGTAGGAAAAGAAGAAGTTAAAATATCCACATTTATTAAGAGCATGATACTTTCCATAAAGAACTCCTCTCAAAAAAACTCCACCAGATGGCATTTAGAACTAATAAAAAAAAATGAGAAAAGTGGTGGGACACAAAATAAACACACAAATATTAATAGTGTTCCTATACACCAAGAATGATCCCACTGAAAAGGAAATCAAAAATACAAACTTATTCACAGTAGCTTCAAAACTATTGAATACCTTGGAATTAACTTAACTAAGGATATGAAAAAGCTCTGTAATGAAAACTATATTGTCTTGAAAAAAAGAGAGTGAAGAGTACATTAAAAAATGGGAAGATATTCTCTGTTCTTGGATAGGCAGAACTACCATTGTCAACATGGTCGTATTACCAAAAACGATAAATAGATTTAGCACAATCTTCATGAAAATACAGCTTTTTTCACAGAACTGGAAAAATAATTCTAAAAGGTGTACAGAACCTGAAGAGACCCAAAATAGCTGGAGTAATGCAGGGCAATAAAAACAAACAGCAGGCATTACAATCCCAGATTTCAAGATTTACTACATTACAATCCCAGATTTACCACAAAGCCACAGTGGTTAAAAGAGCATCATACCGTGCCAAAAAACAGACATATTAACAAATGAAATAGAATAGAGGATGTGACAATAACCTCCAAAACTTACAAACTAAGAAAAGCCCGGGTCCTGATGACTTCACTGATGAATTATACAAGACATTTAGAATGTCTGCCACTACTGTTTAAACTTTTCAATGAAATTGAAAGGGAAGCAATACTCCTGAATTCATTCCTGGAAGCAAGCATCACCTTGATTCCCAAAGCAGAGAAAGACCCAAATGAAAAAGAGAATTATAGGCCAATCTCACTAATGAACATAGATGCAAAAATCCTGCATAAAATACTGGCAAATAGAATGCAGAAGATCATCAAAAAGATCATATACCCTGAACAAGTGGGATCCACCCCAGGGATGCAGGGATGGTTCAACATATGCAAATCAATCAATGTAATACACTATGTTCACAGAGTCAAGGACAAAAACCATATGATCATTTCAATAGATGCAAAAAAAGCATTTGACAAAATCCAACACACATTTATGATAAAAATCCTATAAAAAACTGGAATAGATGGTCTCTACCTCAATCTGATAAAAGGCATCTATGAAAAACCAACAACAAATATCATACAAAATGGTCAAACACTGAAATCCTTCACACTAAAATCAGGAAAAAGACAAGGATGCCCACTATCACTACTCCCATTCAATATAGTTCTGGAAACATTGACCATGGCAATTAGACAAGAGAAAGAAATAAAAGAAATAAAGATAGGAAATGAAGAAGTCAAATTCTCATTATTTGCAGATGACATGATATTCTATATAGAAGACTCAAGAACTCCACCAAAAGTCTTCTAGACTTAATAACCAAATACAGTAAAGTAGGTGGATACAAGGTCAACAGACAAAAGTCAATAGCTTTCCTGTACATGAACAACAGACTCACTGAGAGAGAAATAGGACAAATAATTCCTTTCATAACACCATCCAAAAAATTGAAATACCTAGGAATCCACCTAACAAAAGAAATCAAAGATCTCTATTCTGCAAACTATAGCACTCTGAAAAAAGAGATTGAAGAGGATATCAGAAAATGGAAAGACATCTCTTGCTCCTAGGTAGGAAGAATCAACATAGTGAAAATGGCCATACTTCCAAAACTGCTACATAGACTCAATGCAATCCCAGTTGAAATCCCACTGGCATACTTCACAGACCTTGAGAAAACATTCCAAAAATTCATTTGGAACTAGAAGAGACCCAGAATAGCAAAAGCAATTCTAGGCAACTGAGACATGGCAGGGGGTATCACAGTCCCCAACCTGAAACTATACTACAAAGCTACTGTGATAAAAACAGCATGGTACTGGCAAAGAAACAAACTTGAGGACCAGTGGAATGGATTAGAAGATGCAGAAACAACTCCAGACACACTCAGCCACCTCATTTTCAACAAAGGTGCCAAACACCCTTACTGGAGGAAAGATAGCCTCTTTAATAAATGGTGATGGAAAGATTGTGTTTCAACTTGCCAAAGATTAAAACTAGACTTATATCTCTCACCATGCACTAAACTAAAATCAAAGTGGATTAAAGATCTAAATATTAAAACAGAAATGCTAATCCAGCTGGAAGAGAGGTTAAGTAGAACTCTTGAAGACATTGATGTAGGAAAAGATTTTATGAATAAAACCTTAGTTGCCCATGAACTAGCACAATTAAGTGGGATCTCTTCTTACTAAAAAGTGGGATCTCTACTTCTTAAAAAGCTTCTGCAGAGCAAGAGAAACCACCAACTGTGTAAAGAGACAACCCACAATGTGGGAAAAAAATTTGCCTGCTGTTCCTTAGACAAAGGTCTACTATCTAGAATCTATAAAGAAGTTAAAAAAATCAGACCTCCCAAATTTGAAGACTCAACTCAAAAAGGGGCATCTGAAATGAGCAGACATTTCTCAGACAAAGAAGTAGCAATAGCAAATAAACATATGAAAAATATTCAACATCACTGGTCATTGGAGAGATGCAAATGGAAACAACACCAAGAGTCCAACTCACCCCAGAAAGAATGCCTGCTATCATGAAATCAACCAATAACAAATGCTGTCAGGGTGTGGGGAAAGAGGAACCCTGCTCCACTGCTGGTGTGAGTCTAGACTGGTGCAACCACTGTCAAAATCAGTATTGAGATATCTCAAAGAGCTAGGACTGGAAGTCCCATTGGACCCAGCTATTATCCTGCTGGGTATGTTCCCCAAAGAATTAAAAGAATCTTACCACAGTGGTATATGTGCACCCATGTTCACAGCAACTCAATTTGTAATAGCTAAAACTTGAAAGCAGCCCAATTGCCCATCAACTAGAGACTGGATGAAGAAAATGTGGATTTTCTTTTAAAAAATAGAGAACTACTCAGACATAAAGAATGATAAACTAGAGACATTTATAGCTAAATGGATGCATATTGAGGGGATACTCTTAAGTGAAATAAATAGGACACACATGTGTAAATACCAAATAGTTTTTTTAGTGTGAGAAACTGAAAGTGTAAATAAGAACTAAAAAAGTATAATAGATAATGTGAAATAGGAAGAAAAAGGGGCAAAGGAGAAGGGGAAATGGGCAGGGTAGGGGAAAGGAAAGAAGGGAATGGAATCAATATGAGAAAATGAAAAAATGGGAACAAAGTCTTTGTTAATGGGGATGGATGGAGGGGTTGAAGGGAGGGCAGGGGAATGGGGAAAAAATAAGAACTAGGAGAAATTATATAAAAGTTCAAATTTCCAATCATGAATGTCATTATATTGTATACCTAAAATGTACCAATAAAATTAAATTTAATAAAAGAAAAAATTATCAAATTTATTTGATTGATTAAAACTGTCATGGCTTGTGTCTAGATGTCACCCCAAAGCCTCATGCAGTCATAAGTAGGGCTTTTCATACGTGGCTGATTCTAGATTGTGTGGAGTTGGGATCAAGGGTGTGTGATTACTAAATCAGTCCATAGATTGGTTTGGCACACTTCTGGCTAGGATTAAGGGTGAGTGCTACACCTGCCCTAGAGTGGGCAACCTGCATAATATATAAGGTATAGAAAGAAGGCTAATGTGCTCTTGCCTGTCTGCTGCTTTCCATGAACTGTTCTCCTCTGCAATGCCCATCTTCTGTGCCATCCTGCCTTAGGGCCAGCCAACTATGAACTGAAACCTTTGAAAACTGAACCAAATAAACTTTTCCTCCTTTAACTTTAGGTGTGAGATATTTTGTCTTGGCAAGTAAAAAAATAACTAAGACAGGCACTAAAAGATATGGGCACTGACAGAACAGATATATCACTGAAAAACTACATATTTAGAAAAGGTCATATAGAGATGTATATTTTGAGTTGATCTTGGAGCTCAGTAGGATTCTAACATAAAAGCAATATGTCCCATATATGATAGCAATGATAGTGTGTAAAAATGTTCTGAAACTATTCCTTGGTGGATTATCTAATGTTGAATTAGTACCTCTTTTAACCCCAAAAGGGTATCATCTAATTAAACTGGAGAGTCAGTGACATGAGTTTCAGAAAGGCTATATCAGTTATGAAACAAATGCTTAATTTAAACATTAACTATGTTCTGAATTATCAGATTCTTTATCTTATTAATATTAACTTCCTGTAAAATACATTGGATGCTTACTATTTCATTTACTACATGAGAGCTTATTTGCTAATAATTTCCTTCTATTAGCATTATGAACAAATAACACCAAGTTTTCTATGGGAAAATATTCTATTTCTTCATCTATTAACTGGGAATACTTGCCTATGGCTATTATAAAGATTACTTTTAAATTATTTGTTGATTTTTAATAAAAATGTGAATATTTATAGTTCCAGGAATTATGCTATATGTACCAGGTAAATAAGAACATGAAATGGAGGGCTAGATATTTATTGAGCTCATAGTCTACTTAGGTACTTGTTTCCTTTATTATATATATGCTGCAACATTAGAATGTCTATAGCATATTAGACAAGAGCAGCCAGGTATTAATATAAATTGTCTTATATTTGTTCACTATATGCAAATACACACAATATGTTCTTATAGACATACAAGTACAAGCTGTAATATTTCCCTCCTTGGACTTCTTTTGTTGTCAGAATTTTAAAGTTATTCTTCCAAGTACAAAAATATCTTCAAGCTAAATGGTCTTATTGCAGAATCAAACCTGATTGAAAAACACAAAGTCTGACAGTGATTTAATTCCCAGTCTTGCCCTTGGGTATGTGAATCACATAGCAGTGTGTTTTAAAAAATCATGTTGCACATTTATGATTTAAAGGCTTTGGAGAAAAGTCGTCCCAGACAAGCAAGTATTCATACAATGTAAAATTCAGGAATGAATGTGTAGAAAATATGTTCTAAAGACTTTCAAATCAGACAGATTGGGTTCCTTTGGAACACAGCATGTGGGAAACTTTAACCCTAGCAGTGTGTGAACAACATGCTGCTCATTTTCAGGTATAGTTTTTAATCACTCCCTTGTAGTTTGACTGCACAGAAAACAGAATACTAAAGAAAGTGTTCACCTCAAGCCTTTGTTGATACACTTGGATATTCCCTTGGTATTTATTGGGAGATTTTTGCAGATAACATTATAGTCAGGTGAATATTTAATGCATGTACTACTAGCATTTATCAGGATTATTTATATTAGCAACAGAACTATGAACTACATTATATAAATAACTGGGAAAGTAACGCATTGACCAGTCACTTTCATACAAAATGCATCAGTGCTCTTCAAACTTAAAATTTTTCTTCCTGGATATACTTCTAATATGAGAGACTGGTGCAGCAGATACAGAGCATAATCTACCTGAAGGTATGTAATCTTCGGTGTCTATTCATATCTTGGACCTTTTTCTTTTAATAGGCTTGTCACCATTTGTGAAATTCACTTTGGAATGATAATGGTGATTTTACTAAGGAAAATGGATGTGATAACAATCCTGTTCATAAGGTATGATCTCGTGGGGTCACATTTTATATGCTTGCAATAACAAGGGTTAATAGTAATGGCTTTGAATCATAGTATCATGGTTCTAATCTTCAGTAGCTCAGAAATTTCTTACATTTTAATTAGCATTCTGCTATAATTTATAAAACAGAAGTAATTATTCCAAGGTTTCTGTGAAAATTCGTACATATTAGAGGAATTTAGAATTATGTCTGGAACAAAGTATGTTTTCGTAAAATACTAGTTACTAATTCATTAACTCTGGGGTATTTGGCAAATATTCAGGAATTATAGTAACATTTATGCTTATTGGTGACAGGATAAATATACTATGAATAGTATGACTACAAAGTGCTTCTTTTAGAGAAGTTTTGTTGATAATATACTAAAAGTCTATAATCCAGATCAGAATTGTATAGTTCATTTCAACAGAGCACTCTACTTTGAGGATATTCAAGAGATGCTGCATGAAAAACCTTTTCATCTTTGACTTATTTTTGGTAAATAGAGTGAACATGTAAATTGCTCAGGAAATATGATATTTAATTTACCTAAATCAGTCTGTCTTATTTAATAAAAATGAATAGGTAAAGTACAGGAACTTTTTATATAAATTCATGAGTTGTATGTATGAATGCCTACACTAAGTGGTGTAATGATCCAAATTATGTATAATACATGGTTTATGTATTTAATTTACATACCTAGCAGAAAAAGTACATCTAGAATGGCAGAAAGAAAACTTCTAAAAATCCTCTTCTTCATAAACATGATGAAAATATTACCAAAAATTGTCAAAATCAACTATTTTTAGAACTGTGGAAATAATCCAAAATTTACAAGCATATGAGGAGAGTTTATTTAAAAAAATAATTATAACTTGGTGAGACCAATTAACTCTGTGCTTCATAACATGCTATATTGCTATCTCCTCCTCCTTCTGCCATAACCTCTACAACCTATACCCATACCACTATTGTGGCTATGTAAACCAAACTTCTTGTAGACATCAGAAAAGTAGATTAAATTTAGAACTTCCACAAAAGCTTCATACCCACAAAAGCTGGCACCATTTGACTTGATGGGTAATTACTTTGGAAGGTCTATTCTCTATGATTGTCTTTATTTGCCCAAACTGAGAGCTCCCTGTGAGCAACAGCCCTAATAATGCAGCATGTTTATAAAACAATAAGTGGAAATTCTTTAATACTCCAGCTACCTATGACCAGTGCTAACAAAAAGATTCAAAAACTTAGAAGGATAAATTTAAGAATGAGTATGCAAAATAAGACTTTGAAAACTTTCCATCTGTAACTGGTAATACTGAAGGCCACACACATGTTGCGGGCTTCACACAGTGAGGAAAGATCCTAATCTTTCATACTTGAATGATTTTGAGGCTCTGCAGAATCAAGGAGTTAAAGCAGAGTTGCAAACTAACTGCTTTTAAATTGGCCATATCATCAAAACCTATCAAAGGCTCTTGGCAATCCCTATCAAAACACCAATGACATTTTCTTCATAGCTAGATAAAAATCATAAAATTCATATGGAAACAGAATATCCAGAAGAGCCAAAGCATTCCTGAGCAAAAATAGCAATGCTGGAAGTATCTCACTATCCAATTTCAATATATACTACGAAGTATTAGCAACAAAAAAATCCAGCATGTTACTAGTTTAAAACAGACCTACAGACCAGCAGAATAGAATATAAGGCCCAGAAGTATACCTACACAGCTACAGCTATCTAATTCTTGACAAATCTGCTAAAACGTATGCTGGAGAACAGATGATGATGGAAAACTTTGTTGTTTACAGAGTTCACCAAAGAATGTATACACACTTCAGGAAAACAAAAATTTGTATAAATATTTTAATATTAAATTTATTGAGACATCATGAGATTAATACGTTACCTTTAGTCTCTACAATTACAGGAGGTGCTCAAAGTGGTAGCCATTATCTTCCAGATATTTATTAGTACACTGAACTGCTGCTTGGGAAACCTTTGTCATTGAAATTACTGCACATGCATTTTCAATTTCTTCTCTAAGGGCAGCAGTGGGACTGTATCATATTAAAAAATTTTGGCATAGCAAAGGACACAATTTACAGAGTGAGAAAACAGCCTACAGAATTAGAGCAAATCTTTTTCATCTACTCTTCTGACAGTTGAATAATGTCCAGAATACAAAAAGCAATCAGAATATACAGTGAATGCTTAAACTAAAAAAGAAAATTATTAGAGTAAAAATCACAGTGCTATTAATGTCCTGCAAAATATTACTTCTCACTTCAAACACACTTACCTCATTATTCTTGCCACTTTCTGAAGCAGTCCTGGAAGTCTTCTTTCTTGCCTATAAAGTATGATTAAAAAAATACAGTGAATGCTTTTCCTAAGTGCCATCCAGTAGAAAGGCAGACTGGTAAAAACATGGTGTGTCCTTATCCACCATATCTGGTACTTTGAAACTTCTGGCTCTGTTGCAAAGTCAAAATGACCATGAAAAATAAACATTTGAAATTGTTTCAAGATATCAAGGCAGCTACAACAGCATAATTAAGAATGCTCATTAAAAAAGGATTACCAGAATAGCATTAAAAGTGGGAAAACAATGGGATAAGTGTGTTTGAAATAAGGGAGGGGGGATGTTTGAAGGGGGTTAATGAAAATGTGTCTTTTTCTGTAATAATTTAAAAAAAATTTTAAGAATTCATATTTTTATGATACCTTAGAAATTACTCAAGGGCCAGGGATTTAGCTCAGTGGTTTCACCACCTGCTGTGCAAGCACAAGGACCCAAGTTCAATCCCCAGTATCAAAAAAAAAGAAAGAAAGAAATTACTCAAAAAAACTCAATTTTAAAATGATCGTATAATCAATAGATAGTCAAACAAGCTGAAGAGACACTTCCCAAAACAAATGCAAATGGTAAGTAATTATGCGAAAAAAATGTTCAACGTCTTTAGTCATCAAGGAATGTAAAGCAAAATTACATTAAGATTCCATCTTATTATGGTGAGAAGGGCTGTCACCAAGAATATAAAAAAGGTACAATTTTCCAAGTATGTGGGAAAAAGGAAACCTCATTCACAGTTGATACAAATGTAAATTAACAGTCCCTATGAAAGCCTGTAAGAGGTTCCTCAAATAAGCTAAAAATAGTTTGAGCATGACAATTATATCATTCCATGGTATTCAACTGGAGGACTTAAAGTCAGCATTTTATAGAGCTATCCATGTTTATTGTAGTACAATTCACGGTAACCACAGTATATTATTCATCCATATATCAGAACTGTATAATGTCATTTTCAAGAGAATGGATAGAATTGGAGATGATAATGTTAAGAAAATATGCTGGACTTAGCCAGACAAATATCACTTGTTTTCCCTTATATATGGAATCTCTTGGTAGGGAAGATAAAAAAATAGAAGTGTTAAGAGATCTGGGGAATGGGGAGTGGAGGGTGAGGGAGTGTTAAAGAGGCACTGAGTACTCTCAAAGTAGGTTATATGGATGTATGAAAATGTCATAATGAAGCCCACTATTGTATATAATTAATAAGGGGTAATAAAAAATCTAAAGTTGAGAAATACAAATATTGAACAAAAGAATAGAAAGACAATCAGAGATTATCAGTTAAAGCAAAGGATTTTTATTTGAAAGGGTGAAGAAAATTGAAAAAACTGTGACTATATTGTCCAAGCTAAATGGAGAGAAGACTTAAAATACTAAAATCAGGAGGGAAAAAGAATCAATATTGATCTCATAGAAATAATAGAATTATAATAGAATTCAAGTGAATACATTGAACAGTTTTTTCTAACAGATTGACCATCCCAATGAGATGGACAAACTCCTAAAAGGATATAAAGAGGTGTAAAAGAGGTAAAAACTGACAAAATAAGAAAACTCAGGTAGACATATAGAAAGTAATAGAATTGAATTACTAATCAGTAAAGTCCAATGAAGAGACAGACAGCCCCATAAACCCCATGGTCAAATGGCTTCAATGTGAATTTTACCAAACATTTAAAAATAATTATGAATTCTTCAAAAAAATTTCCAAATTATAATGGTAAGAATTCTTCTAAATTTATCTTATAGGGTCATTATTACACATCACACCAAATAAACACATCACTAGAGAAAATATTCCAAAACTTTATACTAATATGACTTATGAATACAGATGTACAATAATACCCAAAACTCAACAAAAATTTAGTGAACTGCATTAGTAACATATATAATAATGATTATGATCAACTAGCACATATCCAATTCACCTAAGATTGTTTAAACATATACAAATCAAGTAAATGCTGTGTCATGTTATAGAATAAAGAGGGAATAGTACATAATCACCTCAATATATACATAAAAATGTTTTGGAAGTTCCAGGACCTTCTTATAATAAAAATTACAAGGAATTGCATGGAATCTGATAAAACAATTATATTTGAAAACCCGCAGCTAACATTATAATGGTTATCACTTAATGCTAAAAGACTGAAAGAAGATGTCTGTTCTACCTCTCCTCTGTAACACTGCACTGGAAGTTTTACTCAATAAAATTAGGGGAAAAATCCAGATTAGACAGGAAAATGTAAAACTAATTACAAGTGGCATAATTGTACAAGTAGAAAACCTTAAGGAATACACTAAGAAAAAATTTACAGTTAACATACAAGCAGATAAATTGTTACAGTCTATAAATTTGATAGACAAAAATAAACAATATTTCTATATAACATTGAGTAATCTAAAAATGAAATTTAAAAAATTGAATTTACAATATTATTAACAATCATATATTTAGGAAATAATTTAAGAAAGCTGTGTGATACTTATACACTAAAATCTGCAAAATAATTAAATCTTAAAAGAGCTAAGTAAATGAAAGAATATCGTATGCTCATGGATTGGAAAGTTTAATATTTTTAACATTCCATTTTAAAACAATTATGGACATATTCAATGAAATCTTATCAAAATCACAGCTGTGCTTAGTGTTTGTATGTGGAGTGGTGTGGAAATGATTCTAAGTCAAATAAATATTCAAGAGAAACAGAAAAGCCAAAACAATCTTGACAAGAGTTAGTTGGAGGATTCATATTTTTCAAAGGGCAAATCATAAAATGGGAAAAAATATTTTTTGAATCCACATTTGATAAATGCTCAAAGAACATCTAAACAATTCTTATTACTAAACAATTGTTATGGCTTGTGTCTAGATATCCTCCCAAAGCCTTATGGAGTCATAGGGGGACTTTTTCAGAGGTGGCTAAATCTAGAGTGTGTGGGACTGGCAACAAGGGTGTGTGATTAGTAAATCAGTACATTGATTGGTTTGGCATACTTCTGGCTAGGATTAAGGGCATGAGTACTACACCTGCACAAGGATGGGTAGCCTGCATAAAATAAAAGGGACAGAAAGAGCGCTAATGTGCTCTTGCCTGCCTGCTTGCCATAGACTATTTCTCCTCTGCCATCCCATTCTGCCTTGGAGCCAGCCAACTGTGGACTGAAACCTCTACAAACTGTGAGCCACATAAAGCTTTCTTCTTTAATTTTGGGTGTTAAGTATTTTGTTTCAGCAATGGGAAATTAATGAAGACAACATAAAGGTATATTCAATGTTTAAATGAAAAATTACTTAAGTGGATATTTTTCCAAAACAGATAGCAAAATGTTACATAAGTGTATTATAAGATGCTCCTTAACATTAGCCATTGATAAAATGAAATTCAAAACAATGATGAGATGTTCCTTTATATACACTAAGATGACTACAATCAAAATGATGGACAATAATAAATGTAAGTGAGGTTGTAGAAAAATTGGAACCTTCATACACTGTTAGTTGGAACACAAAGTTGTGCAGTACTTTGCTAAATAGGCTGTCAATTCCTCATAATGTTAAACAAACCTCAGCAATTCTCCTAGGGATGTAATCAGGTTAATTAAAAGCTTAGCCATACAAAAAATGGTCCATGAATGCTTGTACCAGTAATATTCACAATAGTGAAAAAATAGAACTAGCCCAATACCCATAAATTGATTAGCAGATAAATTAAGTATAATATATTCCTACAATCAAGTCATTCTACTATTAAAAATAATGTACTGAATCATACTACTAGACAAATGGACCTTGTAAACATTACACTAAGTAAAAGAAGAAAGTCACAAAAATTGTATAATTTTACTTACATGAAATACCCAATTTTTCCAAATATATAGACAAAGCTATATTACTGATGACTTAGGGTTAGGCATTGTGGGGAGGTATTGGAAAATATTGTATATAAATTTTGCGAATGATAATCAGCTTCGCTTTGGAGGAAATATTCTAAAATTTATGATGATAAATTTTGTGTCCATAGACTTGAAATTTTTGAATTTAGAGTTAGGGTTATGGTTAGGGTTGGGTGTAGGGTTAGGGATAGGGTTAGGAGTAGGCTTAGGGTTAGGGTTCCAATTCATGTACCTGACGTTTGGAGTGTGGGTATGATTGTTAGGGTTAGGGTTCCTCTTTGCATTATGGTCATGTATAGTGAGGAAATACCGGTACTTGAAAATGACTTAGGGTTCGGCTAGGGTTAGGGCTAGGGTAAGGGTTAGGGTCAGGGTGATAGATAGCATTGAAATTGAAATGTGTGGGTCTTCCAGTGTGGGTTGGAAAGTTAGTATTAGCGTAAGTTCCTGGGGAGTGGGAGGGATAAAGTCAAATGTCAGGCACCTGGGTATTGTGATTTGGGCCTGCGTCTTAGGGTTAGAGTTAGGGTTAGGAGTAGGATTGGGTTTAGGGTTCCAATTCATGTACGTGACGTTTGGAGTGTGGGTATGATTGTTAGGTTTAGGGTTCTTCTTTTCCTTGCGGTCAGTTAGGGTGCAGAAATAGCGGTACCAGAAAATGACATAGGGTTTGTCTAGGGTTAGGGCTAGGGTTAGGGTTAGGTTCAGGGTGATAGATAGCATTGAAATTGAATTGCCTGTGTCTTCCAAAGTGGGTTGGAAATTTAGTATTAGCATAAGTTCGTGGAGATGCTGAGGGAAAATATAAAATTTCAAGTACATGGTTATTGGGATTTGGTCCTATACCATAGGGTTAGGGTTAGGGTTAGGTGTAGGTTTATGTTTAGGGTTCCAATTAATACATCTGACCTTTCGAGTGTGGGTAGGATTCTTAGGGGTATGGTTCTTCTTTTCGTAAAGGTCATGGACAGTAAGGAAATAGTGGTACCTGAAAATGATTCAGGTTTTGGCTAGGGTTGGGGCTAGGGTTAGGGTTAGGGACAGGGTGATAGATAGCATTGAAATTGAAATGCCTGTGTCTGTCAAAGTGGGTTGGAAAGTGAGTATTAGCAAATGTTTGTGGAGATGCTGAGAGAAAACATAAAATTTTAAGTACATGGTTATTAGGATTTAGTCCTATACCATAGGGTTAGGGTTAGGGTTAGGTGTAGGTTTATGTTTAGGGTTCCAATTAATACACCTGACGTTTCGAGCGTGGGTAGGATTCTTAGGGTTAGGGTTCTTCTTTTCATAAAGGTCATGGATAGTAAGGAAATAGTGGTACCTGGAAATGACTCAGGTTTTGGCAAAGGTCGGGGATAGGGTTAGGGTTAGCGTTAGGATCAGGGTGATACATAGTATTGAAATTGAAATGCCTGAGTCTTTCAAAGTGTGTTGGAAAATTAGTATTAACATAAGATCATGTGGACAGGGAGGGATAATGTCTAATTGCAAGCACCTGGGTATTGTGATTTTGTCCTGCAGCTTAGGGTTAGGGTGAGGGTTAGGAGTATGTTCAGGTTTAGGGTTCCAGTTCATGTACCTGACGTTTGCAGTGTGAGTATCATTAGAGTTAGGGTTCTTCTTTTCGTAAGGGTCATGGATAGTGCAGAACTAGCGGTACCAGAAAATGACATAGGGTTCGGCTAGGGTTAGGGCTAGGGTTAGGGTTAGGTTCAGGGTGATAGATAGCATTGAATTTGAATTGCCTGTGTCTTCCAAAGTTGTTTGGAAATTTAGTATTAGCATAAGTTCGTGGAGATGCTGAGGGAAAATATAAAATTTCAAGTACATGGTTATTGGGATTTGGTCCTATACCATAGGGTTAGGGTTAGGGTTAGGTGTAGGTTTATGTTTAGGGTTCCAATTAATACACCTGACCTTTCGAGTGTGGGTAGGATTCTTAGGGTTAGGGTTTTTTTTTTCATAAAGGTCATGGATAGTAAGGAAGTAGTGGTACCTGGAAAGGACTCAGGATTTTTCCAGGGTTGGGGAAAGGGTTAGGGTTAGGGTCAGGGTGATACATAGTATTGAAATTGAAATGCATGGGCCTTTCAAAGTGTGTTGGAAAATTAGTATTAGTGTAAGTTCATGTGGAGGGGGAGGGATAATGTCTAATTGCAAGCACCTGGGTATTGTGATTTGGTCCTATACCTTAGGGTTAGGGTTAGGGTTAGGAGTACATTTTGGTCTAGGGTTCCAGTTAATGTACCTGACGTTTGGAGTGTGAATATCATTGTTAGGGTTAGGGTGCTTCTTTTAGCAAGGGTCATGGATAGTGCAGAACTAGCATTACCTGTGAATAAGTTAGGTTTCAGGTAGGGCTAGGGCTAGGATTAGGGTTAGGGTCAGGGTGATAGATGGCATTGAATTGGAAATGCATGTGTCTTCCAGTGTGAGTTGAAAAGCTGGTATTAGTGTAAGTTCCTGGGGAGTGGGAAGCATAATGTCAAATGTCAATTACCCGAGTATTTTGATTTGGTCCTGCAGCTTAGGGTTCAGGATAGGGATAGGAGTACGTTTAAGTTTAGGGTTCCAATTCACATACATGACGTTTGGAGGGTGGCTACGATTGTTAGGGTTAGGGTTCTTCTTTTCGTTACAGTGATGTATAGTGCAGAAATAGTGGTACCTGAAAATGACTCAGCGTTTGTCCAAGTTGAGGGCTAGGGTTAGGGTTAGGGTCAGGGTGATAGATAGCCTTGAAATTAAAATGCCTGTGTCTGTCAAAGTGGGTTGGAAAGTTAGTATTATCATAAGTTCCTGTGGAAGAGGAGGGGTAATGTCCAATTGCAAGCAACTGGGTATTGTGATTTTGTCCTGCGTGTTAGGGTTAGGGTTAGGAGTACATTTAGGTTTAGGGTTCCAGTTCATGTACCTGAGGTTTGGAGTGTGAGTATCATTGTTAGGCTTAGGGTTCTTCTTTTCGTAAGGGTCATGGATAGTACAGAAATAGCGGTACCTGAGAATAACTTAGGTTTCAGGTAGGGTTTGCGGCTAGGATTAGGGTTAGGGTCAGGGTGATAGATAGCATTGAATTTGAAATGCCTGTGTTTTCCAGTGTGGGTTGGAATGCTGGTATTACTGTAAGTTCCTGGGGAGTGGGAAGCATAATGTCAATTGTCAAGCACCCCAGAATTTTTATTTGGTCCTGCAGCTTAGGGTTCATGTTAGGGATAGGAGTACGTTTAAGTTTAGGGTTCCAATTCATGGACCTGACGTTTGGAGTGTATCATTGTTAGGGTTAGGGTTCTTCTTTTGGTAAGGGTCATGGATAGTGTGGAAGTAGCAGTGCCTGAAAATGACTCAGGGTTTGGCTAGGTTTAGGGCTAGGGTTAGGGTTAAGGTCAGGGTGATAGATAGCATTGAAATTGAATTGCCTGTGCCTTCCAAAGTGGGTTGGAAAGTGAGTATTAGTATAATTTCATGGAGAGGCTGAGGGAAAATATAAAATTTCAAGTACATGGTTATTGGGATTGGGTCCTATACCTTAGGGTTAGGGTTAGGGTTAGGTGTAGGTTTATGTTTAGGGTTCCAATTAATACACCTGACATT
>NW_004624736.1:27002-71451 GCF_000247695.1 Heterocephalus glaber
GAATAAAAGCAGCAAACAAATATATGAAAAAACCTTGAACATCACTGGTCATTCAAGAGATGCAGATGAAAACAATGCTGAGATTCCACCTCATCCCAGAAAGAATGGCTGCTATCAAGGAATCAACCAATAATAAATGCTAGTGGGGGTGTGGTGAGAAAAGAACCCTTCTCCATTGCTGGTGGGAGGGCAGGCTGGTGCAACCACTGTGGAAATCAGTATGGAGATTCCTCAAAGAACTAGGACTAGAGGTCTCATTTGACCCAGCTATTCCCCTGCTGGGTATGTCCCAAAAGAATTAAAAGAATCATACCACAGTGATATATGTGCACCCAGGTTCATAGCAGTACAGTTTGTAATAGCTAAAGCTTGGAAGCAGCCCACCTGCCCATCAACTGGAAACTGGATAAAGAAGATGTGTGTTTTTTTATAAAATGGAGTACTACTCATCCATAAAAAATGAAAAACTAGAGTCATTTATAGCTAAATGGATGCATATCAAGGCCATACTCTTAAGTGAAACAAATAGGACACACATGTGTAAATACAGAATATTTTCACTAGTGTGAGAAACTGATAGTGTAAACAAGTGTTAAAATTATTAAAATGAGTAATTGATAATTTGGAATAGGAAAAAAGGTCCAAAGACGAAGGGGTGATGCGAGGGGAAGGGGAAAGGAAAGGAGGGAAAGGAAAAACTATGAGAAAAGAAAAAAAATGTAAATGATGCATATCTAAATAGGGAAGGGAGGAGGGGGTGAAAGATGCACAGGTAATGGGGAAAAACTAAGAACCAAGATACATCATATACAGGTGCAAACACCCTATGATAAATGTAAATGAATTGTATACCTGAAATGTACCAATAAAAGAACTTAGGAAAAAAAAAGAATTCTGTTACATTCATAAACAACTGAAATGACCAATGTCATGACAGAGTTTTTTAAATCAAAGAGAAAATGGAATAACAAGATGATATATTCACAGAAGCCTTGAAAACAAAAAAGGAACTGAAAAAAGCTCACCCAATAACTAATAGACTATGCTAAGAACATTAACCTACGGCTAACTGGGGTTAGAAAGAAATTAGAGAACAACACAAATGTATTAAAAATTGTTTACAGAAATCATAACAAAACTTTTCAAGTATGGAGCAAGAACTCAACATACAGGTAAGCAAGCCTTACAGAATGCCAAATAACTATGATGAAAAAAGAACACCATGACATGTCATAGGCAAAATTCCATATGACCAACACACAGAGAGAATCTTAAAAGCTGTCAGAGGAAAGTGAAAAAATATTGCTTATACAGGTAAACCTATTAAGATTACAGCAGACTTTTCAAAACAAAATTTAAAGGTTGGTTTAGGTTAAAGTGTTACTCCTCAAAAACACACTTCCAAACCAGAATAATATATCCTGCAAAAACTGAAGAAATAGGAACATTCAAAGACAAAGAACATTCTGACATTCATGACTTGGTAGTCTGCACTCAAAAAATACTCAAGAATATCCTTGACAGAGACAACAAATTCAACAATGCCGTAAGGTTGGATAGAATGAGTACATCAAGCTAGATGAATAGTTTTTAAAAAGAGAGAAAAATTATTAGAAAAATAATACAATGACAGGAATAAGTCAGTACATTTCAAAAAAACTCTCAATTTACAGGGCCCTCAACTCATCAATTAAAATACACATATCGTTTTCTTTTTTGCATTCAAAAGACTCATGTAAATGATAAAGAAGTTCATAGACTAAAGACCAAAGGATGGAAAACAATATTCCATGCACCAGAACCTCAAAAGCATGTAGGAGTAGCAATTTTATTCTCAGATGAAATAAACTTCAAGCTAAAACTGATCAGAAGAGACAAAGAGGGTTAGTACATATTAGTTAAGGGAACAATTCATCAGGAAGATATAATAATTGTAAATATATATACACCAAATATTGGTGCATCTAATTTCATAAAACAAACACTGCTGGACAAAAATAACATCAAATAAACACGAATGCAATCATAGTTGGTAACCTCAATAGCCCATGTTCACTAATAGACAGATCAAGCAATCAAAAAATGAACAAAGAAATGTCAGCATTGAACAACACCTTTAAACAAATGAGCTTAATAGATATCTACAAAATGATCTACTCTACTACAAAAGAATACACATTCTTCTCAGCAGCACATAGAATTTTCTTCAAAATAGATTGTATACTAGTCCATGAAGTCTGTTTAAATAAATACATAAGAATGAAAATAATCTCAAGTATACTATCAGATCATAGCACACTGAGACTAGAAATCAATCTCAAGAGAAACCTCATAAATTTTACAAACACCTAGATATTAAGTAACACACTCCTGAACACTCATTGGGTCACAGAAATAATAAAAGAAGAAATGAAACAATTCCTTGAATCAAACTTTAATGGCAGTACAGCAAACTAGAACCCAGAGACACAATGAAAACAGTCCTGAGAAGGAAGTTTATTGCGAACAATGCTCACATTCAAAAACCAGAGTGAAATCAATAAAAACCTAATTTTTCACCTTAGGATATTTGAAAAACAAGAAAAGTCCAAACCCAAAACCATTTAAAGGAAATATATTATAAAAATCAGGGCAGAAATTAACAAATTGAGAGTAAAAACTCAATTCAAAGAAACAATGAATCACAGAGAGGGCCCTTTGAAAGAATAAACAAAATAGATAATATCCTAGGCAAATCTACCAAAAGAAGGAAATAAAGGAGCCACATCCAACCAATTAGAAATTAAAAAGGTGAAATCACAACAGACATCCACAAAATTCAAAAGATCACTAGAAACTACTATGAAAATTTATACTCTGATAAATGAAAGGATCTTGAAAGAATAGACAAACTCTTAGTCACATATGAATTATCAAAGCTGAAATAAGAAAACATAAAAACTTTGAACAATCCAATAACAGACAATGAAATTGAGACAGTAATAAAAAACTACTCACTAAGAAAACCCCAGAACAGTTTGGAGACTGAATTTTATAAGACTTTCAGAGTGGATATAATTCCAATTTTCCTCAGACTCTAATGAAATTGAAAGAGAATAATTACTTCTAAATTCATTCCTGGAAGCATTACTCAGATTTTAAAACAAAACAAGGACCCAACTAAAAAAGGAAACTACAAGCCAATATCTTTAACAAACATAGACGCAAAAATCCTCAACAAGATACTAGCAAATACAATAAAACAGAATATCAAAAAGATCATACCATATTACCAAGTAGATTTCATCTACTTGGTAATAAGCAAGAATGGATCAATATATGCAAATTGATAAATGTAATACACCATATAAACAGAAGCAAGGACAAAAAAATATGATCTTATCAATAGATTCAGAAAAAGCTGTTGAGAAATCACAAAGCCACTCATGATTAAAAAAAAAATCTTGAAGACTATAGGTGTAGAAGGACCTTATCTCAATCTGATAGAAGCCATTTATGACAGACCAATGGCCAACATCATATTAAATGGGGAGAAGCTAAAATCTTTCCCTCTAAAATCAAGACAAGGATGTCCATTTTCACCACTCCTTTGCAATATAGTACTCTAACATTAACCAGGGCAGTCAGGTAATGGAATGAAATAAAGTGGATAACTACAAGAAATAAATAAACTCTCATTATCCACAGATGACATGATCCTTTGCATAAGAGGACCCAAAAATTCCAGCTGGAGACTCCTAAAATTAATTACCAAATTCAACAATCCAGCAATATATAAAATCAACCCACAAAAATCAATAGCATTCTTGTACAATAATGAATTCACCAAGAAAGAAATTAGAAAAACAATACCATTCACAACAGCATCAAGAAAAATTAAATACTTAAGAATTAACCTAACCAAGACAGTGAGAGAGCTCTAAAACAAAAACTATAGTAATCTGAAAAAGGACACTGAAGAGGACATAAGAAAATGGAAAGACATTTGCTGTAACTGGACAGGCAGAAACAACCCTGTCAAAATGGCCATACCTCCAGAATAGATATATACAGATTCAATGTAGAACTTCCTAAAATACCAGCCACGTTCCCCATAGAACTAGAAAAAAATGCTAAAATTCACATGGAACAAGAAGAGAGCCAGAATAGCAAAAGGAAACCAAGAGCAAATCAAGAGACATCAACATCCTGGAGTTCAAGTTATATTACAAAGCTACAGTGATGAAAACAGCATGGCTCTGGCACCAAAACATACATATAGATCAATCAGAAACACCCCCTGACACATTCAGACACCCAATCTTTGATCAAGAGGCCAAAAACATATATTGGAGGAAAGATCATCTCTTTAGCAAAAGGTTCTGGGAACAGTGGCTGTCCACAGGCAGAAGATTGAAGTTAGACTCATATCTCTCACTATATTAGGTTAGTTCCTAAATATTTAACTAAAGTGAAAGTGTTTTAAAGATCTAAATCTTACAACACAAACATTAATCCTACAAAAAGGTAAAACACTCGAAGTCCTAGGCGCAGGGAAGAACTTTCCGAACAGAAACCCAAAGCACAAGAAATAACACTGAGAATCAACAAATAGAATTAAATCAAAACCTTCTGAACAGCAAAGAAAAAAAATCAAAGAATAAAGAGACAACCAACAGAAGGGAAAAATTTTGCCTGCTAGATCTTTTATACAGGACTAATATCCAGAGTACATAAGAAATTTAAAAACTGAGATATCCAAAATAAAAGCCCAATAAAAAATGGGCAACTGAAATGAATAGACATTTTTTAGAAGAAGAAATACAAATGTCGGAAGGGCCAGGGACTTTTATCTCCTTTGCCAGGGGTCCACAGCACAGGGCGGATGGCGGGGGCGCGAACCTTGGCCTCACACAGGGCTCAGAAGTTGCCATGCAAGCAGACTGCGTCATGGCGGGCCAACGCTGATGTTGAATTCCGATGTGCATGTCAGGGTTGCTGTGTCACTCAGCTTGCTCAGCACTTCCCTTCTTCGCCGCCCTTCCGCAGTGCCTCTCAGGTCCTTCCGGTCTCCGATTGCTCCTCACCTGAAGGCCCCTCTTGTGCTGCAGCCTGGCTTATACCAGGTCTGCCCTGGGGACAGATTTCGCCTGGGGTCGGGGTCCCAGGAGCTCAACCAATTCTGTCCGTGGCCAGTACCGGAGCCAGGTACCAGCTGAGCTGCTCGCTCCCGGGGGAGAGCTGGACATGCAGGGCCTGGTGTGCTGTCTATATCCACCGGGGGTCTTTGTGTCCATGTCCTGAGACCGCACCACCCGCCTCTGGGCACCGGACAGTCCTAACAGGGGTTTTACAGAAATGCACTGTATGAGTAGCCACTATAATTTTGTATCTTGTGTGTGCATCATACCCTCAAGTGACATATACCCTCATGGACTAATTGCCACTGGAGGAAATGACCACAATATTTGCATTTTCTTACTGGACAGTCTGGTGCCACTTTATATTTTAAAAGGTCACAAAGACACAGTTTGTAGTATTCATCTGGAAAATTTGGGACATTACTTAGTGGCTCATGGTACACCACTGCTAAAGTCTGGCTGAATGGCAAATGCATGATGACCTTACAGGGTCATACAGCTGCAGTATGGGCAGTAAAGATTTTCCCCGAAAAGGGCTTAATGTTAACTGGATCAGCAGACAAGACTATTAAATTGTGGAAGGCTGGAAGATGTGAGAGAACTTTTTCAGAGCATGAAGACTGTGTAGGAGGTTTGGCAATTTTGAGTGAAACAGAATTTCTTTTCTGTGCAAATGATGCTAGTATTAGAAAGTGGCAGATCACTGGAGAGTGTCTTGAGGTGTATTATGGACATACAAATTATATTTATAGCATAGCTGTTTTTCCAAATTGCAGACATTTTGTGACAACAGGAGAAGACAGATCTCTGAGGATATGGAAACATGGGGAATGTATTCAAACAATTCGACTTCCAGCTCAGTCCATATGGTGCTGCTATGTGCTAGACAATGGTGATAATGTGGTTGGTGCAAGTGATGGTATTATTAGAGTATTTACAGAATCAGTGGATCACACAGCAAGTGCTGAGGAAATCAAGGCTTTTGAAAAAGAGCTCTCTCAGGCAACCATTGATACCAAAACTGGTGATTTAGGGGACATTAATGTTGAACAGCTTTCTGGAAAGGAACATCTGAATGAACCTGGTACTAGGGAAGGACAGACTTGTCTCATCAGAGATGGGGAAAACGTTGAAGCCTATCAGTGGAGTGTTAGTGAAGGGAGGTAGATGAAAATTGGTGATGTTGTTGGCTCATCTGGTGCTAATCAGCAAACATCTGGAAAAGTGTTATATGAAGGAAAAGAATTTGATTATGTTTTCTCAATTCATGTCAATGAAGGAATACCAACATACAAATTGCCATATAATATCAGTGATGATCCCTGGATGACTGCATACAACTTCTTGCAGAAGAATGATTTGAATCCCATGTTTTTGGATCAAGTAGCTAAGTTTATTATTGATAACACAAAAGGTCAAACATTGGGACTTGGGAAAACCAGCTTTTCAGATCCATTTACAGGTGGTGATCGGTATGTGCCAGGCTCTTCTGGATCTTCCAGAAAAGTGCCAACAGCAGATCCTTTTACAGGTGCTGGTCATTATGTGCCAGGTTCTGCAAGTATGACCACTGCTGTGACTGGAGTTGATCCATTTACAGGGAATAGTGCCTACCAGTCAGCTGGATCTAAAACAGTGAATATTTATTTCCCTAAAAAAGAGGCTGTCACTTTTGAGCAAGCAAACCCTACACAAATATTAGGTTTGGCTTTGGATTCTAGGAAAACTGAAGGAACTTAATGGAACTGCACCTGAAGAGAAGAAGTTAACTGAGGATGACTTGGTGCTTCTTGAAAAGATACTTTCTCTAATATGTGACAGTTCTTCAGAAAAACCCACAGCCCAGCAACTGCAGGTATTGTGGAAAGCTATTAACTGGCCTGAAGACATTGTGTTTTCTGCACTTCACATTCTTCATTTGTCAATGAAGCATCCCAGTGTGAAGGAGAACTTCTGCAATGAAAAGGAAGGGGCTCCCTTCAGCAGTCATCTTATCAGTCTTCCAAACCCTAAAGGAAAGCCAGCAAACCAGCTGCTTGCTCTCAGGACTTTTTGCAGTTGCTTTGTTGGCCAGGCAGGACAAAAGCTCATGATGTCCCAGAGAGAATCACTAATTTCCCATGCAATAGAACTGAAATCAGGGAACAATAAGAACATTCATATTGCCCTGGCTACACTGACCTTGAACTATTCCATTTATTTTCATAAAGACCATAACATTGAAGGAAAATCTCAATGCTTGTCAGTAATTAGCACAATCTTAGAAGTTGTACAAGACCTGGAAGGCACTTTTAGACTTCTTGTGGCTCTTGGGACACTGATCAGTGATGATTCAAATGCTGTACAGTTAGCCAAATCTTTAGGTGTCTATTCAAAAATAAAAAAGTATGCCTCAGTATCAGAGCCAGCTAAAGTAAGTGAGTGCTGTAGATTTATCATAAATTTGCTGTAGCAATGGGGACAGAGACTGAGATTAGTTTAGTGGTCTTTTTTTCTTATATTTTACAAGACTGGTTATAGATAATAAAAGGAAAAGGAATACTGTGGAATAAGTACAATTTCAGAACTTGTAAAGTAGTGGGGAGGGGGGAAAATGGAGAAATAAAATTTTTGCACTGATTAAAAAAAAAAGAAATACAAATGTCCAATGAATACATAAAGTTGTGTTCAACATCACTGGCCATTAGAGAAATGCAAAGTAGAACAATACCGAAATTTCATCTTATCCAAGAAAGAAAGGCTATCATCAAGAAATTTTTAAGAGGCCAGGGATTTACCTCAGTGGTGCCTCTGTCTCGCAAGCACAAGGTCCTGAGTTCAATCTTCAGTAACAAAAAAGGAAAGAAAAATTTTTAAAAAATAACAAGTTCTGGTGACTTCATAGGGAAAAAGGAACCATTTTACATTGTTGGTGGCAATATAAACTAGAACAACTACTATGAAAATCAGTATGGAGATTCCTCAAAATCTAAAGCTACAAATTCCATTTGACCCAGATCCTCCCTTTCTAGGTATTTTCCTAAAAGAGTTAAAGACATCATACTACTGTGATACATGCTTGCCCATATTTATAGCAGCACAACTCATAGGAAAATCTTAGAAGCAGCCTATATGTCCATCAACAGATGAATCGATAAAAAAGTAGTATTTATACACAATGGTATACTACTGTGCAAATAAGGGTGAATTTTAGTCATTTGTAAGAAAATGAGACCATGATATTAAGTGAAATAAATTAGCAACATGAGCTTATCACATGATTTTTCTTGTATGAGAAACCCAAAGTATAAATAAAGAGTAAAATAAAAGACGGATAATAGGAAACAGAAGGTAGATGTTTTGAAAAGAGAAGAGTACAAAAGATGAAGGGAAGGGAAGGAAGGACTTGAAAAAAGGGTTGAGATGTATTATATACATGTGCCAACTCTCCACAAAAAAAAAAATAATGTGCTGATAACAAGAATAAATAAATTAAAATTTAAAATTTTTTAAAGGTGCCCAGGAAAATCATTATGAGCAGCTCCAGTGTTTCTGTTTGAGAAGTGAAAAGTTCACTTGAAAAAAATTAACAACCTGAGCCACACTGATGTACTAAAATACTATTCTTACTTTTCTTCACCTTAGTATCACAAAATTTATCTGAAGAATAGTCATGAAATGCTATGCAGTTCTCTTGGTACTTTGCAATGTTCTAATGCATTTGGGTTACCTATTTTATTATCCTGTAAATTTGTGCATGCATAAATGAATAATGAGCATCATAATAATTGTTTAATAGTTTTCAGCCAAGATTTACAGTGTTCATCTCCTCATTGAATGGCTTCTTTGTCAATTCACTCCTGGTAATTTCTGTGCATTATAATTTGACATATATTTTGAAAAGTGAACGTGATAGCCTGATTTAACTAAAAAGTATATAAAGATCTAAAATAACTCCATCATTTGGGGAAAAGTATTGAAGGATAATTCCTTTAAAAGTTAGTATTCCAGAAATGATCACAGGATTGTTTAGTGTCTTTAAAGGGGGGTGGCACTGTAACAATTTTATTGCCATAAAGGAATTTTAAATACAGTAATATATCGGTTCACAAAAACTCCTGTTTGCAAACAATTTGGTTTCCAAACAAAAGCATCCATAAAACTTTGTATCAGCTTGCAAACTCCCTATCAAATGATAAACAAGACCATGATGATCTGGCACATATAAATAAACACAACCATTTTCCTTAAAATTGTAAAAAGAAAACAATTAAGTTCATGAACCGAGTCACCACTGTAATTGAATGAGAGCATACTTCTAAAGTCATAGTTTTTGAAAGAAGACAACTTGTAAAGGGTGATTTTGTTTTACAGCTTTCATTTCCCTGCACATCAGGCATCTCCTCTCCACTCTCTGTAGGGAGATGTGGTGTTAAATATACTGGAATTATCATCACCTGGGGCTTGTGTTCCTGACATAATCCAGGGAAAACACATTTGTACAGTGCAGCCAGGTATAGGACTTAGCGCACTCGGGATGGGATTCCTCTTGGTCTGTAAATTGATGGGCACTCAGAAGGATCATGTGACTAGTCAAGGGAGTGAATGCTAGGCAGGGGGTGTAACCCTGCCCTCCTCTCCAAAGCAAGAGACAGAGAGAACCTGGCACCACCCAGGAGTGAAGGGAGGACCCTAACACAGGAAGCACAGTTACTCTTTATGGTCCTGTTCCTCCCAAGGGTCTAAGGTACACGCTTATGTTACATGAGGTAGGGAGAGTTGGGACCCTTAGGTAGGATTAGATTAGGGAACCAGGCCCCTTTACTGAAGAGGAAGGAAATAGCCTCTGCATCTCTGCACTGACAGTCTGTGCTTCTGACACTGGCTCCTGTGCAGGCCACGCTCTCCCTCCTAGAGCAGGTCACCATTCCTACCCGAATTCCTCTATTGTTCCATAAGACTGAAGCCCTAGCCACAAGCCCAACATCCCATCCATCCAGGGTCGACCCTCAGGGGGGTGGAGATGGGACCCCTACCCCATAATACAGGTGCAGCAGTGACCCAGCTCTGGGTGCCCTACTCCTCTCCCGGAGGGGCCTTCTACCACTTCTTGCCATACCTGGGATAAAGTTCCTGCTCTGCACTGTCTTCTCTGACTCCTCTTCCCTCCCTATGTCGGGGACAGCCAAGCCTGGGGAGGGTGAGTCTGGGGACCCCTACACTGCAGTCCACTGGACCTAACGACAATTTCTTCACTCTCACAGAGCTACTGCCAGGGAGCTTCTAAAGTAGTGCACATTTTGTTCTCTTGGAACACACAGTAGTTTTCTGAATCATGTTGATTATGACTTGGTGTGTCCTAACCTTCATAAAAATTTTTAAAATCTGTTATAAATGTAGTACACAAAGGGAAAGGCTTTTTGCATCAGTCCTAGGATTATGATACATGTTATTCAGGTGTTTAGCAATTATTTGTTGAATACACATATGGTGCTAGTTTCTAGGAATACAAGGCTGGCAAGCCACAGTTCTGTAATAGCCACATGGAAGAGACAGACTGGTGGACACCCTAGAGGGATGAGTTCCATGACCAAAAGTCATTAGCTGTTGCAAGAACCTGAAGGAATCATGCTCACCCCAGATTTAAGGCTTTGGGGAGGTTTCTTGGAATACAGTCATATCGAGGCCTAGGCCTGAAGTAGTAATTGACCACATGGTCAGAGAGGAGGATGATGGGTGAAAAGTGAAAGGAAAGCCACGAAGACCATCACAGATAGAGGAACGCAGCATATTTGAATTCAAATGAGCAAGGCAAGGAGCTCTGCTCAAGGCAGCTGAGCATTCATGGGCAGAGATGCAGATGCGAGGCTGAAAGTAAGCAGGGCCTAGGACAGAAACCCACTCTCTGCAGCGTGCTGAGGAGCTCGGACTTCATCATCCAGAGAGCAATGGGAGCTCATTTGTTTCAGAACGGTTTGTCTGACTTTGTGGAGAAATGATGAGGACAGCCAAACTGCCAGGTATTTAGTGAGTGAATAATTCTAAACACAGTGCTTGGAACATTGTAGATACTCAATAAACATAGGATAAATTTTTACTTAAAATAATTTTCTCTCTTACCAGTTAGTCTAGTGTGAGGGTAGGAAAACAACAGAAACTTTTTACCAAATTTCTGTATGTCTTTAGCTTTCAATTCACGCTGAATATCTTTCCATAGGAAATTCAGTCATATCATTACTATCCTATCACCAAGCATTCACAAGGGGTGGGGAAGTGAGCATAATGTTTAACTATGAACTTTAGCATCCAACTAAGTCCACTGCAATCTTTACATAGAGGCTAATCACTTTGGATACGACCTTTCTCAATGTGGCATAGGAGAAAGGTTTTCACTGCTGAGCACTTGTTTCTTGTTAGCATATATTGCGACATTTATGTAATCAGTCCTCCTCCCTACCCCTAGCAAAATGCAAAGTCATTGTTGTAGTGTCTAACGCCAAAATATTTATCTGCAAATTTACAGTGTTAATAGGTAAAAGTGAAGAGGCTAAGTCCTGAATTTGAATCAGAATTTACTTCAGGGATAACTGAAAGCTGCTTAAGCCCAGTTGCTTTCAATAAAGCAAGCAGATGATCAGGGGTCTTATCTGTTAAGTGGTGGGCAGACAAGGCTTAGCTTTTCAGTTCCTATTATATTAAATAATGAAAACTTAGTTAAGCATTCCTTGAACATTTCCAATCAAATAAATTTCACTTTTTGAGATGGAAAAATTCATGTCAATTTGCTCTCTCTGGATGTGTAACTTGAGTCAGGTTATTATATTTTATACCGATATGTTCCTAAAAAGCATTTAAAGTGTACATAGAACCATGCTTTGATACACAGTTGGCAACACAGAGTTGGTGTCCAGCTCCACATTGCTGACTTTTGGAGATGTGGACCTATGACAATGAAAGCTGGATTGAATCAAGAATTTATCCAGGGGCCGGGGATTTAGCTCAGTGGTTCTGGCGCCTGCCTTGCAAGCACAAGGTCCCGAGTTCAATCCCCAGTACCAAAAAAATAATAATAATAAGAAGAATTTATCCAGGATCTTAATCTGATCCAGCAGCTTAATTATATATTAGGGCTTTCCAAATGGAGTCATTTTTAATAGATTCTGAAAAAAATCACTTACAATGATATTATAGCATGTGCAAATCATTATACATAACATATCACATCAAAAAAGGGAAGAACAAAAATCATATCATCTCAGTAGATGCATAGAAAGCATCTGATAACATTTAATATTTATTCACTACAAAAATTTGCAAGAGATTAGGAATAAGAAGAATGTAGCTCAATATAATGAAATCCACATATCACAAATCTACAGTCAACATTATACTGAATGGGGAAAATCTGAAGTCATTTTCTCAAAGATCAGAAGCAAGACAAAAATGTCCACTTCTACCACTTTCATTCAATAAAATATTAGAAGTCTTAGCCAGAGGTATTAGGCAAAAGAAAAAAAGAAGGGCACCTAAATAAGAAAGAAGTTTAGTTACCCCCAATTAAAGGTAACATGACTTTAGATGTAGAAAAACCTAAATATTTCACAAAAAAACAGAACTGAAAATGAATGCAGTAAATCTGCCAGGTGCAAAAATTATACCTATTGATATAGTAATAATAAATTTGCTGAGAAAAAAATCATGGAAGCATTACATTTATTTATTTATAACAATTTCTAAAAATACCTCAAGAATTAATTAATTCACATTTTTATTGCCTGTTGCACTCACTGATCTCTAGGAAGAATATTTTTGTTTTGTGTACCCCTTTCTTTTTCACTGTGAATATCTACATAAATTTAACAAATTCACCTGAATTTTATGTTAACTTTTGTGCTCCCAGTTAGGTACATAAACTCAAATTAACTTTTTCATGGAAAAGGTTTGAGGTTAATTCCTAAAGTGATCATTGTCTATGTTGAGGTAATCATTAATGCCTGATTATTGGATTGACTGGTAACTCCTATGGTGTATTCAGCAAAGTCATCATGTAAGCCACTTGAATCTACTGAAGATATCTAAATTAGGATGACTCTTTTATGTTTTCCAAGATTTTTTTAAACACCCCACCAGCATTTGTTTTTGATTGATTTCTTGATAGCAGCCATTCTTTCTGGGGTGAGGAATTTTAGTGTTGTTTTCATCTGCATCTCTCAAATGACCAGTGATGTTGACCATTTTTTCATATGTTATTTGCTGCTTTTACTTCTTTGTCTGAGAAATGTCTGTTCATTTCAGATGCCCATTTTTGAATTGGGTCTTTGAATTTGGGGGCTTTGTTTTTTTCAGTTCTTTATATATTCTAGAGAGTAGTCCTTTCTCTGAGGTAAAGCTGCTACAATTTTTTGCCACATTGTAGCTTGTCTCTTAGCTCTGTTGGTGGTTTCTCTTGCAGTGCAGAAGCTTTTTAATAAGATGAGATCCCAGTTGTTGCTTCTTTGTGCTAGTTCCTGTGCTACTGAGGTTTCATTCATAAAGTCTTTTCCTACGCCAATGTCTTCAAGAGTTTTACCTAACTTATCTTCCAGCAAGTTTAGTGTTTCTGTTTTGATATTTAGATCTTTAATCCACTTTGATCGTAGTTTAGTGCATGGTGATACATATGGGTCTAGTATTAATCTTTGCCAGGTTGAAATCCAGTTTTTACCAACACTGTTTATTAAATAGGCTATCTTTCCTCCAATGAGGGTATTTGGCTCCTTTGTCAAAGACGAGGTGGTTGAGTATGTCTGGAGTTGTTTCTGCATCTTCTAATCTATTCCACTGATCCTCGGGTCCCTTTCTTTCTTTCTTTCTTTCTTTCTTTCTTGTTGGTGTTGGTGATTGTTTTTCATTTTAGTATTAATTTTTACAGTAAGGATGTAGTTTTTATACTACACACACACAAAATAAAACAAGTGCTTATTATGAAAGAGTCCCTGCCCCCACCCCCTCAGAACATCCTGAACATAGCAATTCAATGGAACAGAAAAATCAAGACAAGTCTGATTTTAAAATTTCAATAAAAAAACAAAAGTATGTAATGCAACAGCTGTTCAATTTCCAATTCTAAACAGGCACCATCAAACAAAAATCCCCAGTATTTTCAATTTCTCTAGCACACATTCTAGTATAAATGTTCTGAACTGTAATGAGCTAGTAATTAATAATGGGAATAGAACCTCAGAACTGAAGATATATTGCTTCCCTGACCCCCTTCTTCTAGTTGGAGAGTGCAGGTATTAGGGGATACAAAACTCACAGCAAGAAGAATTAAAAAGAAAAATTCCCAAAGCTGCTGCTTTTTGGAGTAGAAAGGAAGACAGCATTTTACAAATGTTCAAAAAATCCCAAGGCATGTAACAATTCATTCACTATCACTCCTACTTGAAAGGATAGAGAGATCTGTGTCTTATTATATAAAACTGTACTTTCAGAACTGTATTACAGGTTCAGCAGAAGCTATGGATGTAGTTTTAGGCTTCATCAAGGAAAATAGGTTCAATTCAGATCAAGTTAGATACTGTACGTCTAGCCTGGCTGAATCTTGAATCGGTGTCTAGAACTGCTCACTGTTACCCTGAACAGCTGTAAACTAAGAAATAGTATGTGACTCCATAGGAAGCCTAAGGACTGAAGGGATGTACGCAGCTAATTAGATCTGCCCTGCTTCGTGCTCTTCAGAGCTCCTCCTGTCTTCTGATGTGCCACTAGCACTCTCATAGGACCGCTTCTTATCTTTTCAGTCTCGATCACGAGGTGATCTGTCTCTTGAACGCCTGTCTCTGTCACGTGATGCTAAGTCTTGGTCTCTGAATCTTTCTTTTGAGGATCTCGTCTTGGACCGCGCTCTGCTCCTATCTCTAGATCTGTGTCGACTTCGCTGATGGCTGCGGCTGCGGCTACAGCTGCTAGAGCGGGACCGGTGGGATGGTGTTCCTCCCATGACTTGGGTCGAGTCCTCCTCTTGAGTTCTGGAGACATGGAGCGAGATTGGTGAAGAAAAACACACAAAAGTTGCCTTTTTGGAATATTCTTAAAGTGCCCTCCGACATACGGTAACCATTATTTATGTTGTCCCATCTAAGGATTGCCAGGAAAACAACAGGAGATGGAAGAAAAGCATTCTCAAGGATGTGAAGTTTGTATTCCCAGGGCATCCGTTCCTGGGTCTGTTTGAGAATAACAGAAGCTGTGTTTCTCGGGCTTTACCATCCTTGGTGTTGCAAGGTCTGCAGTCCTGGCAGAGAATCATCCACAGCCGGGGTAAGCCTTGGACTGTCACACGTGGTCACAACGGAGCTTCCTTCTGCTTCTCCTGTATATTTAAAAAATAACCTGCTTAGGTGAGATTCACAGACTATAAAACAATAATTTGAATTTTAACATGGATCTGCTGCTCAACTTTAATAAGGTTCAGGCATCAGGAAATCGAACAGGAGGACTCCAAATGGGAATCAACCATCAGTCCTAATACCCATATAATAGGGGGCTATAGATAATTTTCTTTTTTAAATGCAAAGGAAAAATTTACTTTTTTTACGTCAAAATTCCAGCTAAGAATGTTATTGTGAAGATTTGTTGAATAAATTTGATGAACTTAATAAATAATTGGCTGAGAGATTTAAAGAGAAGCCCTGAAGCAATAACCTCTAATGGCCCCCAAGAACTGAATTATATAATTTGTCCTCAAAGTGGAAAACCAGAATTCATCAGTGGGGAACAGTACACAAAAATCCACAAATAGTGGTGTGCACACCCTAAGGTGTTCAGTGGTAACACTGAGTAACCACAGCTTGACTTTTGAAGCTCTGATCACATGGTGGGCACCGGAATGGCTTCAGCAGTAGAAATCCCTCCTTTAGGTAATTGCACAAATGTGAATATCTATCACCTGAGACTTGCCTGGTAAGACATTCACATCTATTTGGAACTAAGTAACTTACAAGGTTATTTTATTTTTTTTCTTTCCCTTTCGAAAAAGAGAAAGGAAATGTAAACAACTGTGCTTACACAAGAGCTCAAATGGCCCCTGTGTCTGCTTAATTAGTACAAAACTCCTTCCTAGGCACAGAGGGAAAACTACACAGAACTCGTTACTAGGACCTCTTTACTTATAATGTGTGCCTTGGATGGGCAGCATGAGCATTATGTGGGCCTGTAGTAGAAATGCAGTATCAGACTTCATTCCAGCACAGTGAATCATAATCAGCTTTAGAATAAGGTTCCAGATGATTTGTAAACTGAGGATTTCAGAAGCACAGACCTAGTAACTCATAGACTTAATAAGATAAAAATAAAAGCAAACATATGTTTTTTGTTCTATCATGAGTATAATACATATATCCATAGGAATCCTGAGGAAGAGAACCTATTTCACCCTGTGTGACAATAATCATATTCATTACTCTCCTTAGAGTTTCATGTGCCCTGGTAAGCCAAAATCTAATGGAAAGCCTGTTGGTGAAAATCATGAGTTACTTTATCTAACTCTGGGAGATAAAAATACTTATTGAATATTTTCTGCCTCTAAACCCTTTAATTATATTGAAAAATATGCTTATTAAATCTTTTAGGATGTGTTTTCAAAAGCTGAATTGTCCAAGGAAGTATCAGTGAATTAGGATTCTCAGGAGAAAAAAGGTGTCTTCTACGTACTTATCTACATCATAAGGAGGGGAAGAAAAATATCAAGATCATATTCCCCTGTAAACCTACATGTGTGTAGGTGTTATGATTTTAAACACAGTCTTCTGCATAATTTGATCTTCTCATCAAAACAATATAGAAAATAACTAAGCTCAGACCTAGTTGTGTATTCAGTAAAGGGAAATCGTAGTTTCCAAAATTGGTAGCAGGTACAATTCTGATAACAGGGACCAGGGTGCAAGCACATTAACTCATGTTAGTTGAGGATCATTTGAGGTGGACTTAAGAGTTACAGAAGCAAATGGCACAGGATAGAGGAGGCTGTATAATGGCAATACATCAGTATTTGCAAAAAGACCAAAAGCCTGAAGTTAGGCCCATCTCTTAACTTCTTTCCTTTCTAAAAAGAAAACATAAGCAATCAAAAAAGAAACAAAATTTAAAAAATAATGTTCAAGCTTTTGTTTTTCCAAGAATCAAAAATATTGATAAAGCTACAGCTGCAAAGATTGGGAAACCTTAGAATGAAGATGGCAGCATGGTCCTTTTGTACCAGCACCAGGTCTCTGCCAGGAGCACATGGTACAGGCAGGCTCAGCCTCGGTTTACAATTTTACAGAACTCCCCTTGAGTCATAATTATTGCAACTTCTCTTGTACTAAATTTGTTCTATTTATCTGAATCTAAACTAAGAATGATAAAATTCTTGTTGGGTTGAATGCTTTTCTAGTTAAGTAGAATATTTGAAAAAATGAAAAATTTCTATGAAAATCAACTGAGGGTATGTAATTATTTTAAATGAAACGTATTTTTAAGAATTTTTTCCACAGGAGATTTATATATAACGAGTTCATGTTTGGCTAGCTTCACTGTGAATGGGAAATATTTCCCATGGTCCCTAGATAGATAAAGAAGAACATACTTGTACTAAATCAGGGACTATTATATAATTGTATTGCCATGTTGTGGGTAACTTTTTCTTTCCTTGTGCAGGTGAAGAAGGTGTCTATGAATACACAGAGATCAAGACTGTCACAATGAAAATCTCTCAGAAGAACTCATAATCCCCAGGACGGAGGACTCTTCAATGAACTGGCATCTCCTCCAGTCCCCAGTGTAGTAGAATTTAAATATAAAATTTATATTTCTGGGGCTGGGGATTTAGCTCAGTGGTTCCCGTGCCTGCCTCGAAAGCACAAGGTCCTGAGTTCAATCCCTGGTACCCCCAAAAAAATTATACTTCTGAATTATTTAGACATTAGTTAGTCACATTAATATCAATAATATACATTAAAAAACAGACTTGGAGCTTATCGTGAAAGAATCATTTACCTTTTGATATGTGATCCCAAGTGCTATTATAAGGAAAAGATGGGTTTGGATGCAAGATCTCTAGCTTTGTGGTGAGGAGGAACAGTCATTCAAGGCTTTCCCCTCGGTGACTGCTCGAAGGCCTTAACATTCTTATTAATGACCCCAAGGTGGTCTGTTCCCAGTAATCATGGTGTCTGTGGAGGGTCTTGAAGGGTTTCCTAGAATGTCACCACTGCTTGTCAAATGAGATATTTTACTGTAATTTGAATATGAAGTTTAATTAAAACAATCTTACATGATTCTTGTTCATTTTGAATTATTTTTATTTACAAGCTTTGGCAAAAGTGAATTACTCTGTCTCTCAAACAGTATTTAATTAATCATAAAGATTAACTTAAACATAAAAATCAAGAAATGGAAGGAGGGGGAGGAAGAGGAGAGAAGGAACCAAAAAAAAGGATTAAAATGTGCCATGTAGAAATAACCACTACCCTATGTTCAAGGTAATTATATACTGCAAACATGTACCTATAAAAATTAAAATTAAAAAAATCTATTTACTCATTCTCAAATGGGTAGAGCCACATTTTATTATACAGAGGAATCTTTGAAATCATATCGATCCTTGAGATACCCCATAAACATTTATTGTGTTCCTACAAAGTTCTAAGCGGGAGAGTTACACAACACAGGTGAAGAGTGATTGCTCCATTGTCTCAAGATGCATTAGCTTAGTGGAGAACAAAACCACAATCCATCCCACCCCAAAAATGAGGATTCTAAAGGCCCTAAGAGCACAGTAATATGCCACAGGAGTAGTGATGACTTCTAAGCAAGTGAGTTGGGGATGGCTTCATGAAAGAAATTGGAGTAGACATGAAGTTTACTGATGATCAGATTTGCAGTGAGTAAAAGGGAAAATGGCATTACAAAATAATCTCTGAGGATGAGTTTCATTTAAAAAAAATGCAGACATTCCATACAATATATTCTCCTCTGGAGTTTCGCATTGTACATTAGTAGCATACTGTAGGTTCTAATGTATCCTATAACCTTTTTGGTTTTGTTTTAGTATAAATTTTTCTCAATTTATTTTACCAGAGAGCTTGCCTCCCTCCTGCCCCATGCCTCATTTAATACCAAGCAACATTAAGAAACCCATGTTGGGAGGTGGTATTCTTCCCAGTAGGCAGCACTTCCTGTTCTAGTGAGAGATCCAAAGATTCAAAAGGAACAGCTGGAAAAATGCCCTCTGTGTAAACGTTGACTGCACCATGCTTCCATTATACCCTCTTAACAAAGGCCTTCTTACTCTTCTTACTCTTCTTCCTTCCCTTGGAGGAAGTGACTTAGGCCCAAGTGAAATCCAGAGAATATTTGTGTATTACTATACATAATTTAAAGTGTTCTTAATTTAACAACTGAAATTTTAAGCTTAGTGATCTCTAGGATAACTTTATTTGCCAGATTGAGATTTTATATAAGTATTTTAGTTTATCATTTGAGACTGATAGATTACCTGGTGACACTGACATTGTGACATAATGATAGCTACTGTTGTCACCTATAACAACATAAAATGAATGAAAGTCATTAGCTTCTTGGACCTGAAAAAATAGCAACTGCAATTCAAAAGTTCCTCAAACTTGAATATGCCAATAAATTTGCAAGTGAACCATTTTGTGAGAATTGTGACATAATAACCCTTTTGGAAACTGGAGAAAACTATGTCTTAGGGAGAGCTAAAAGGCCTTTGGATGTTGACAAGGAAAAATATCCAAATACAGAGGAAGATTTATTTTCCAAAAACCAGACAATGCCTACATTTTTAAAAGATTTGTTTAAAACCATGTGCAAATCAATTATTTATTTAAACAAGTTAATATTTCAGTGGCATCCTATCATACCGTCTCAATGTGTAAACAAAGAGGGCTGAACACAGAATGAAACAAAAGCCAAAAACAAGTTTAAATACTTAAAAATTAAATCTTCATTGTATAAATACATTACAGAATTTAACAGAAAATATCAGTTGTATATTAACTTGTTCTGAGCCTCTGGATGTTATTGATATTTCATTATTTCTGTGAAAGTCATATTGGCAATAATTCTGAAAACTATGAAAAGTTAAAGGGTATGTTATTAGTCCATGTATAATTTGCAGTCAGAAATATGATCTCACTGTCCTCAGCTCCACATGGTGGAAATCATTTTCATCTCCAGCAACAGTGAAACAAGCAACAGAAATTGGAATTCACTGTGATGGCAGGGCCATGTCAGGTCTCAGACAGTTTCTCAAGTGTCCAATCTAGTGAGCTTTTTTTCCTTTTGTTTCCTGTTCTTCTTTTTGGTTATTTTTTCAGAACCCATACTTCTAGACATATTTTGAAATAGCCAAGGAGAAAGAGGGGAAAATATTTTTTTCAAAGCCTTGACATCAACTCAAAATACAGCCAACATAAGGTAGAGAATTTTAGTCATTTCTTTATATATTCAGAGAAAATAATGAACTCAAAAGAACTTCCCCCCTAGGAAATATGTGTGTACAGTTGAACATGGGTACCATCAACAAAACACTTACATTCTACTGGTTTTCTTAGAATGTTTTAAATAACCAGGTCACATTTTCATGAAAAATCTGAATTCAGAGTAATACTCTTCATCTTTCCTCCCACCCACCCTTTCTCAAGCATAGTTTTCTCCAAAGAAATCCTTCTAATTCCTCCTTAGCATCCCCAAGATCAGCTTTCTCCTAAAGATGAGAGATTTCCATCATTGTATAGTTTGCTTTTAGTTAACTTTTTCAAGTTCCATATATGGTTTAACATCTCCTTTGTAAGGCACTAAATATTGAACCTCAGGATTTCAGTTGAAACTCTAATTCACCTCTCATACTTAAGAGATCCTACTTACCTTCCAGGTAAGTAAAACTTCAGAGCCAGCATTTTCATTGCTTACTTCCTTATTTCAACTGGAATGAATCAAATGCTTTAGGACAGGCTCCTTTGAAAGTGCTTTGTTATGAGTTAGTTGATAGTCATTCTCCTGGTCACAGGAGACAGTGGCCATGTGGGCAATGGAGGAGGTGTCATTGCATACATAACAAGTTAGACAAAATATTCCCCAGGGCCCAGGTGTTCCTATATCTGTGGAGGTTTGTTTACGGGGCTGAGTGGAGACTGAGTAGTCTGATGTAGTGCAAATGATATCAGCCAAAAGGCTTAAAGCTTTGATTATTGCAGATCGTGAACATGAGTGAGTTATTAGAATTCTTATTGCTTCCTAAAAGCCTAGTCAGACTTCATTTCCCAACAACATTTACATCATTTACATTGCAATATCTTTTATATCTAAATTTGATTTTCCATTTCTATGGTCTATTTTCCGAAGAGAGCCTCTTACTAATTCTCAACTGAGATTAGCTAGCTATATTTAGATGAGTACATAGCTTAAACATGCAAGTGTGCAATGAAATTTCATGAGGTTAATTCACCTCTCAATCCATCTATGAGCCTTATAACCTAAGAAGCTCTCTTTTATAGACCGGCTTGCTTGGCATTAACTAATATCCTTAGCAAACCAAGATGAGTGTTTGTATTACTTCATATTTTTACATTGAACATGCTGCAAAACATTTTATTAAGTGTTTACTACATGCCAAGAATTTTTTAATGATTATTTTGCACTAATTACTCATTTATTCCTACCACACTTTGAAGTATATACTATTTTTATTCCCACTTTACAGATGAGGAAAAGGTTTAGAGGTTTAGTGACATAATATAAAGTCACACAGTCTATGGCTGACCAGTCTAACCAAACTCCAGTCAGTCAGCTAAGGAAGATATTATGCTTCCTTTCTTTTTTACTTTCTTCTCCTATGGTTTTAGCCTCATGAATATTTCACTAATCTTTCTAAATTAATCAATATTAGGCTATATCATAGCACAATCACAGATGAACCACCAAATTCCAGTGGCTAAGCACAATGAAAGTTTATTGCTCTGCCATAACATCTCATGTGGGTATGTCACCCTTCCTGTGTCTTATAGTCATGCCATCTGGAATGGGTGGCCTACAAGGTAAGCACTTCAAAGGTACAGATGGGGTGGCCAGCAGACAGTGATAGATACAATAGCTTTTATCATCCTAGAAGAAATGAGTGATGTATACAATCTGGCTTACAGAAATCTTATCAGCTTTATAACTCTTGCCACCATCACAGGATAATGCATTAGATTTCAAAGCAAACTGAAGAAGTACATTGTGATAAATAATATATAAGAGCAGCCATTGAATAACATTTTTAATCTTTCCATCGCTATAGCAACAACAGCCCACAAAATACAGATAAAATTATCAAAAGAGTTAGAATAGAAATCTTTGAGTGATCCTATACTAGGGTTCTTTGGGTGTTCATTTCTCATTGTGAGTACTTCAATTCTTGTGGTGTAGAATAGCTAAAATCAACTCAAGCTATTTGTTTCTGTGACTTTGATGCTAAATATGACACAGAAATCTGAGAATAACCATGTCCGGTATCTACACCTCAAAATAACAAGATTCCATAAATCCTCCAAAGCAATTTGGGAAGGATTTAGAAACCTGTATCAGCCTAAGTGGGCCATAATCACAAAAACTGTCGAAGAAGTTCAAGGATATATATAAATATATATTTTCAAATAACCCTACCTGTCAGGAAGAAAGTAACACAGGATACCGGAAAATTATCTAAACAGGATATAAGTAAGAGAAGAAAAGATATTACTCTGAAAATTGTTTGCCCATATTAATTATGACATTTCTATCAGGATGTATAACCCCTTGCTTTTTAAAAATGTTTTCTTAAAGTAAATGACAGCTATGTTTATAGACCAATAGCCATGTCACTAGGTAGTGTGTGTGTGTGTGTGTGTCTGTGTGTGTGTAGGTATGCATAATGTACAATTTCTAATTCTGTTAACAACATGAGGAAATGCAGGATTTTTATAATGAAAGTAACTAAAGTGGGAGGAGGGTAGGTTAGTCCTTCGAAGTCACAAGCCTTGTACACTGTGAGATGGGATTCTAACCCTGGTTGAATTGACTTCAAAGGGAGCTCTCCTCATTAGATTTCAGAGTGAGTTTAAGACCTCCTACAGTACCTCTTGCAACACACACACACACACACACACACACACACACACACACACCTGGCTGTGCTCTATCAGGATGAATTGGCAAAGCATTAAGAAAACAAGAATAACCACTGGGTAACATGAATTTGCAGTTTTTCCTCTCTTTTCATCAGAGTCCTGGACAAGATCAGGCCAGCTTACTAAGGGTGACCTAGTGTGTTCCCCGCCCTTGTATATTTTCACTCCACCAACTAATTCACCCCTTTATACATTCATGTATTTGCTTATTCATTCACTAACTCCACTTTCTCTCCTCTCATTGTTAGCCTTACACCTGATTGTTCTTTTTATTGTCTCCTCCTTAGTATAATCTCCACACCCAGATGTACTAAAACAGTATTTTTTTCAGCTCTGTGAGTAATGAGGACTCCAGACTCACACTACTACACCCTTTCCTCAATAGGACAATGGGACAAAAATAGCTGAGAATAAAACACTTGGAAGCATTTCCTCATCAAGAGCCTGGATGTATTTCAATTGAAACCTTAAAGATGGGAAACTAGGCTTGGATTCAAATCCTGATTCCACCAGTTCTCATTGTGTGACCGTGTTCAAGTTTAGACCAAGGTTGACACTGAAATGTGAGGGTAAAGATAGTACCCAGATCCAAAGCTGAGACGGTCCTATAGTTTCCTATAAAGAGAGTTAGTTGACATGGGAAAGCACATGTCAGTTACCATTAAGAGTGCTGAGGACATAGCAAAGGAGAAAACAGACATTCCATGGTCTTACTGAGCATAGGCACAAATGAGGGAAGGTGAGGAAATACAGATGTAAAGAAACACATAATATTTTCACTAGGGAAAAGGGCTAGAAGGAAACAGAAAGGAGAATAGTTAAGAGTAGCTGTAGAGTGATTGGTGTACTCTTGAAATGCAAGGAAGAAAATGATCTTTTATTTTTTTCCAGATTAGGTTCATTAAATGAGGCCTTTGTAACCAGAGACAGATTAACGAGAGAAAACCTTCTAACTGTATTTAAGTATTTCATGACATAGGAGCCTTCCTTGGGAAATGACCAAGAAACACAATGAAACCTGAGCGATTTTATGTAAGGTTTGATAAAGCATGAAGAGTTGTGGAAAAATATGATTAGAGGGTAGGAGCTGAGGGTAATAAGTGAGGGGTGGGGTTGGCTAGACCTGTACTTTCACATTCCTCTTGCTGCCCCTCATGCTAGAGATAAGGTTGTTCCTTTCCTCCAGGGACAAGAAAAGTTTATCTCAGATGAGGGAGTCATGACCTAAATCAAGGGCAGCAACACTCAGAGACACCTTCCTGAAGAGGGTGTTTCTCACATTCCTTCAGCTTAAAACATTTGACCAACCAAGGTGCCAAATTTGGTAAGAATGTGTTGTGAAACAGAGTGACTGCTAATACATCTCCATCCTGTGGGTTCCCCTTCAAATTTATTGGAAAACCAGCTCTCCCCATGTATCTCCAAAAGCAAGAGTCTACAAACAAGAAATTTAAAATCTCTGCCTTAAATTAAAGTAACTCTTTGGATCAGTGCTTCCTGTTCATTTTTTTCCTGTATGAATAAGACCTTGAATACATCTGACTGGGTATTTTTTGTTTCATGAATTTCTCACTACACTTTCTCCTTCATTTAAGTTGAGAAGTTTGTAAAGGATACTTTCATTACAGAAGGGGCCCTAGAGCTTGAAGATTTCATATCCGTCATTTCTAGATACTAGAAGCCTACGCATGGTAACAAATCTGAGCTGGGACATTCTTGACACCATCCTTTCAAGCCACTGGAGAAAATGGCTCCCAGGTTTGCCACCACTGAGTCATGATAGTCAACCTGAGCTCTTGCCCTAAAGGGATCGGATCCACTCTTGCTGGAAAAATCCCATAACCCCATGACAACAGCAGTCTCCAGAGTAAAAGAGATATTTGGCACTGGTTCCCAAGGGCTCCTTATTCCCTTCCCACCCTGATTGGTAGCTACTTGGGAAGCTTCCTATACTAAAAATAAAATGCCCCTTAATCTTTTCCTCATTTCTTCTTCTATCATGGTACTGTGGCAACAGTTTTCAGCCTTCAAGGGATCCTCAGTGAGTCCTGAGGGCCCAGAAGATGGTTCCCTGCACTGTTTGCCTGGGCTCACATTCCTCCCTGATCTTTATTGGGTAACACATACCAATACCACTCCCCATGCTTGACCTCCCATTGCCACTGCACCAAAAATCTGTCTAATTTGAGTCCCACTCAGAAGACAACTCAGCCCATGTAGACCCAAATGATACTAAGATTATTTTCCCATTTTGTGTGATTGTTCTTTCAGCTCAATTTTGAAATGTGACTTTCTAAAAGATTATCATTCTTAGACTAAGCAAGATAGAAGCCTACACATACAAAGTAATGATTCCCTTGTTGATTCCCTGGTTCTGGTTTGTAGCAACTGCCCCACACGGCTCTCAGGACACAGCAGGGCAGGAGGTGATTGTAAGACAAGGCAAGGCATAAATGGACCTGCCAAGGACAGCCCCCTTTCCCTCCAGCTCTAACCAGAGCAGCATTACCTTTACCTGTTTACATAATGTGCTTGAACATCAGGGCTGAAAGAGGATTATAAAAATGATTCCCTACTTCTGTTCTGGGCTTTCAATAGATCTCAAAGTTTCATAGTGATATGACTCAGCACTATCTGGATCTTTTTTGTAACAGTTTTGTATCTCAAATCAGGGTTCATAAGTTTGACTTCACCCTACATTTCTTCATACAGCAGATGACATTTAAAAAACATTCTCTGTACAAGTGAATCTAAGCATGACAGGGCACCTTCAAATCTTCTCCACACAGAAAAGAAAAATGCAGATCTATCTTCCTTTATTTTACTATCTTAATCCTGCTTTTTCCAGGGACCAGATGTAGGTCCCCAAGATCCCTAAGAAGTAACCCCCAGGAGACTTCAGAGGTCTCATGTCTGCCTGGGCATCACTGGGTCCCTGAGCTCTGCTCTGCACATGAAACTGAAAAGCCCGCAGGGTCACTAACCTCAAGTTGGTAACATCATCCAGTTCATGTCAGGTAAGAAGACATTTCTCACATGCACTGACAGATTCCAATGTGTTTAAATTTCCCATTTTTTCCAGAGAAGGATGGGTGCCCTGGATGGGGTATTAAGCTCAGTCTCCTATCCCACCATAATGAGATGGGATGGGGTGGGGGTCAGAGCAGCAGCGGAACAGAGCTAAAGGCACCAAGAAGCACATGACCTCCTCTGGGTAGCTGCACGTTCTCTCTGCACAGGTGTGTGAAATATTGATGAGGCCCTCGTCGTAACCCTGGAGTCCTCTCTGCCTGAAGTCACCATTGCTAAAGTTAGGATCCTCAATTATCTTGGGAAGGCCAGTGTCTGAAGACATTTTTGGTTGCTATAACTGCATGTAGAATGCTATTTCAAGCTAGGAGATCCAGGTCAAGGAAGTTGGAAAATACCCTCAAATGCACAGGTCAGCCTCCAACAACAAAGAATTATTTGCCCAAAGCTTTCACAAGTCGAGATTGAGAAAATTAGCTTTAAAGGGAAGAGGTTGGGAAAGAGGTTTGGGGGAAGAGGTTTTCATAGCCATGTGCTTTGTTCATAAAAAATTTAATTAGATTTTTCCTGGAAATTCATTCAGACTGCTTTGCAAAATGTTCTTTACATCTAAATTTGTCTTCCCTTCAAGATCCAGTCTCCATCACTGTGGAGCTCTGGTCAGGGCAACACATCATGGTAGGCGATGTGGTGACAGGAAGGAGGTGACACTGGGGCACAGTGGCCTCAGGGATCTGAAGATCTCCCACTAGGCCCCGGTTCTAAAGGCTACAGCACCTCCCAGTGGCCCCATGTTGGGAACCAAGCCTTTAGCACAAGCAACTGTGAGGAGCACTTGTTTAACCACAGCATAGGCAAAGGCTCTTCCTGAGCTCCAGTGGACTAAAGGTGGATCCTCCAAAAGGAATTCAGTGTTCATGAATCCCCTGCCCAGGAAGTTTATCAACTAAGGGAGATCAACTCAGATCGAAAGAGAGGATTTCTGACTGTGAGACCATGCACAGATTTTCACCTATCCTGAGGCCTGCTTCCCACAACTTCCACAGGCCCTTTATTACTTTAGACACCTTCCATCTGCAAGACATCATTTATTCACTATACATTTGCTCTGCGTGCCTTCTCATAATTATGTCACCTCCAATGTCTAGAACCCCTAAACCCCAATCCTCTCTGTTCCTCAGGATGCTTACAATATCTTCAATCATCTGAGCCTGTATTTGTTTGCTGAGGATGCAGTAACAAAGCACCACAAACTGGGAGGCTCAAACAGAAACATATTGTCTTACAATTCTAGAGGCTGGAAACCCAACATCACAGAATTGGGCAGGTTGATTCCCTTAGGGCTGTGCATCTGTCCCAGCCCCTTCTCCTAGCTTCTGGAAATTTACTGGCGTATTTTGTACTCTTTGACTTGCAGATGCAGTGCCCTGATCTCTGCTTTCAAGTAAGGACTCACTCATATCAAATCAGAGCCAAACCGAATGGTCTCATGTTCACCAATTCCATTTGCAATGAGCTGATTTACCAGTGAGGTTCCATTCTGAAGTACTGGGGATTAGCATTTCAGCATATGAATTGGAGAGCAAACACAATTCATCTCACAACAGATGGGTAAGCTGATCACTACAGTTGTGTAATGATAACAGAGAGCAGTAAGTCCTGAGAGCAGAGGAGGGCTTCTTACCTCAGACTCGACACAGTGGAAAGAGGCATGAGGGGAGACACCACAGCAAAGGTGACCCTCAAGCTGAGCCTGAAGATGCCGTCCATCAGGACACCTGGTCCACACCACTTCCCTATACTCTAGCCTGCTTTTTATTTTAGTTTCTCTGTAAACCTAATCAGCATCTCTAACAACTGAAATGTAATATATCCATTCCCATCTATACCTCTAAATATACTTGTCTCCCTTCCTCATGTCTCCCTTTTTCCTTCTGTCTCGGATTTCCTCATGTCTCCCTTTTAACTTCTGTCTCAGATTTCCAATACAATGTCTGATTTTTATTTACCCCTAAATTATTTTCAGAATGTAACTACATTTTACAAAGTCTGCTGACACTACTCAATGTCCTCTATTAATGATGGTTCATTATATATGATTTGGCTTAACAATGGTACAAAACGATATGCATAAGTAGGAACTGAACTTGGAGTTTCAGATTTTGATCTTTTCCAGGGTGAGGTGCTCTGGCAGGAAGCTCTCTTCAGTGGTTGGTATCAGCAGTGATCAGCAGCTCCCTGTCAGCCACATGCTCACAAGGGGAAGCCGCCCTTGCTCTACAGTGTCCTGAGTGGCGAAGCAGTGATGCCTGGTAGGTTAAGAGTATTGAATGCATTTTCCATTTATGATCTGTTTATCAGGGTGTAGCCTCAGTGTAAGTAGAAGAGCATCTGTGCTTCACTCTCTGTTGCTTTCATCACTGGAGGGGATGATTGCAATAGATCCTGACAGTAATTTCTGCCCCACTCCAAGCTGTCCTCAAATGGGCAACCAAAGTAATCTCATTAAAATGTAAATTTATTTTTTAAAAAAACACATTTTCTTGATCCAGTCTCCAGTTGATGGGCAATTGAGCTGCTTCCAAGTTTCAGCTATCACAAACTGTACTGCTATGAACATGGATGCACATATATCACTGTGGTGTGATTCTTTTAATTCTTTGGGGAAGATCCCCAGCAGTGGAATAGCTGGGTCAAATGGGACTTCCAGTCCTAGTTCTTTGAGGTATCTCCATACTGATTTCCACAGTGCTTGCACCAGTCTACACTTCCACCAGCAGTGGAGCAGGGGTCCTCTTTCCCCACAGCCCCACCAGCATTGGTTATTGGTTGATTTCATGATAGCAGCCATTCCTTCTGGAGTGAGGTGGAATCTCAGCATTATTTTCATTTGTATCTCTGGAATAACCAGTGATGTTGAACATTTTTTCATATGTTTATTTGCTGTTTCTACTTCTTTGTTTGAGAAGTGTCTGTTCATTTCAGATGCCCATTTTTGGACTGGGTCTTTAAATTTGGGAGGCCTGATTATTTAAGTTCTTTATATATTCTAGATGGTAGACCTTTGTGATTTTTTTTTATAAAATGGAGTACTACTCAGCCATAAAGAATGAGGAACTAGAGACATTTATAGCTAAATGGATAAACATTGAGGCAATACTCTTAAGTGAAATAAATAGGGCACACATGTATAAATACTGAATAGTTTCTCTAGTGTGAGAAACTGAAAGTGTAAATAAGGACTAAAAGGTATAATAGGTAATGTGAAATAGGAAGAAAAAGGGCAAAGAGGAAGGGGAAGTGGGAGGGGTAGGGAAAAGGAAAGAAGGGAATGGAATTAATATGAGTAAAAGAAAAAATGGAAACAAAGTCTTTGTAGATAGGGAGGGGTGGAGGTATTGAAGGGCAGGGGAAGGGGAAAAAATAAGAACCAAGATGGATTATGTAAAGCTGCAAATTTCCAAATGATGAATGTCATTATATTGTATACCTTAAATGTACCAATAAAATTAATTTTAAAAATGTAAATTTAATCATGTTGCTCTTTTCCTCAACACCGTCTAAAGATTTCTCGTCTGCAGTAAAAATCACTATTTTTGTACTGCTTTTCTTGCTATGTTCCCATGCTAACTCTACTCTTTGCTGTTCCTCAACAAAGCCAGATACAAATTTACCCCAGGGCCTTTGCTCTGGCTCTTCTCTTTTCCTGGATCACTCTTCCTTAAATCTTCATTGTTGGTCTTGTTCATTTCCTTTAAGTCTTTGCTCAAATGTCATCCTCATAATATAGCCTGTACTGACAGCCCAGATAAATATGTGACATTGCTATCAGGTCTTTATGCTATTCTTTACCTTGCTCATGTGTTTTGCATGAGATTTATCACCTTTTGCCATATTTGATATGGTTTGGATCTTAAACATCCACCAAAGACCAGGTGTTGAAGGTGAGGTTGCCAGCATGTGGAGCTATTAAGAGGTGATGGACTCCCTAGGAGATGGGGCTTAGTGGGAGGAATTTAGACATCGGGATGAGGGCTAGAAGGGGTTCCTTTGACCTCAGCTCCTTCCTCTCTCTCTTCTTTTTGCTTCCTGGTGGCCTTGAGGTGAACGGTCTTCCTGCACCACGCACTCCTGCCATAACATACTGTGCCTCACCATGATTACTGTGCTTTCCCCGGCCCTGAGTAGTGACCATGAACTGAGATCTCTGAAACCATGAGCCAAAATAAGTATTTCTTCCTTTTAAACTGATTTTCTTATTTGTTTTATCACAGTAGCAGAAAGCTGACTAGCATGATACTTTATGTTTTTTATTTTTTAATGCTTATTTTTCTGTGTAAACTCCAGAATGAATGGGGCTTTTATCATTTCTGTTCAATACTGTACTTCAGTCTCTCCAGAAGTACCTGGAGATGCTTATAGTATTTGTTAAAGAAAGTATGAAAAGTACAAAGGCAGGGGTGGTGGGGGCAGGAATGAGGGAAAGCAGAAGGTGAGGAAGGAAAGGAGGGATAAATGGGGGAAAGAAAGAGAGAGAAAGAAATTAAGAAAGAAATTGCTTCAGGGACCTCTTTGAGTAAGGCCTGTAATCATTATTTTCCACCCTCTGGGCTCAATAGCAAAATCCATGTTCCTGATGAGAGAAAAACAAATCCCATTATTTTTTCTCACAGTTTCCCCCAGATTTGGACACAATTCAGTCCAGCCTAGAGTCCATCCTAAGGCAAGGCTAAGACAACTAAGAAAGTTTCCTTTTTTGTGTCTCTGATCTTTATAATTGAAAAATAAATAAATCATTCTCTCTCTCTCTCACAAACACATATGCAGGTACACACACTCACAAATAAGAAATATTCCTATGTTACATATGTGGAACTATATAGAGAGTTTCCATTCTATTTCCTCTCTCCTGTACTGTTCTGTGCGACAAATATTATTTCTCAATCTTTGGGCAGCTTCATCTGTGAATGTAAAAATAGGGAGGACAAGGGCAAGAAGTGATAGTAATCGCCACTATTTATTTGTACTTGTATTAGTCAACTCTTACTAGAGTCATAAGTAGAAGAGTGGAACATGTCTGTCAGCATGCTGGAGACCCGAAGGTTCCAGCCCAGGGCATGGAGCTCACAGTGATGCTCTGTGCAAGTCTCTATCAGGAGGCCAAAGGATCCGCAATGAGAGCAGGATCTGAGCAGGAAACGCCCAAGGGCCAGGGCTGGAAGCTGAAGTTCCTGAGCCAGAAGGCTGAGGGGTCTGAACTGGAAGCCAGGCAGCAATGTCCAAGATGAAGACGAGGATTGAAGCTCCCCCTAAGACAGAAAGCAGCCAAAGCTCTTTTGAAGAAAAACCAACGAAATTCTTCTGAGGAGAAGTCACAATGAAGCTCTTCCAAGAAAGATCACTGAAATCTTTCCCTCTCATTCACCTGTTACACAGTCAGAACAAGCCTTCTTAAGTGGGCCTTCCTCACCCAGAACCAGGCTGACTCAATTCACGTGGGCTGGGGGTTCCCACTCAAGTTGACAACTAATTATTTAACTATCAGAGTCCTCATCACATGGAAAGGAAGGAGAATTTTCTGGAGAAATTCAGTGTTTTGAAGCCTGGCCTGGAAACACAAGTAAAGTTTGTCACTGCCTTTTGCAGCCAGGGGGACTTCAAGAATAAGGGTGTCCAAGGTCTCCTTTGAAGAAAGCTGTAAATTCACCATTTTGCAATTTGAGAAAACTACTGAAAATGCTTCTCAGTGGCTCCCTTGTTTTGTTTTCTTTTGTCTCTTCCTGCTGTTCTCAGGGAGCATGAATGAGGCAGATGGAATAAGTAAAAAGAACAAGACATAGAAGTATTTCATTTTTAAAATTTTTTATCATTGAAATAAAAAGATTATAATAATAATCAATATTTATTAAAATCTGCTAAACGCATTGTGGTTTCATTTAATCCTTTTATCATCCTACAAGGAAGTTGTCGTCTGCACTTCCCAGGGAAGCTTGCAGCTGGGCAGCGAGGGATGGGAAGCAGCCCTCAAGGAAAGCTCATCCCTGCTGCTGGGAGCCTGTGTTCAAGCTGCACACTTCACACCATCTTGTGAAGCCTCGCAGTGTTCCTGGAATAGACGCCCTGTTATCAATATTTTTATCATTTATGAAAGCAAAGGCTAAGTGGTAAATTTGGCCAAATTGAAATTGAAATCTTTCTAACTCCTAAATATGTACACTTATTTTGTGCCACATTCTTGTTCTTTGTCAAGCTCAGAGTAAGGATTCATGATGCCGAGCTTATCATGGTGGATACCATTCTTTACTATACAGAATTGGAAGACAGTTTGAAATGACCTTCAGCAAAAACTCATGGGGTCTCCTCAAGCTTAGACCACAGGCATGACTGTGCTAGACGGGCCCCACAACTTGCTGAGACCCCTAAAAGCGCACAGCCCAGGATACGGGGGAGGGTCCGGGTGTAAATTAGAGAGCATAACACAAAGGCACACGCTGATACAACACACACTCAGTGACCAAGAGTCTCACTGACCCCAGAGCAGGGTTGCTCAACCCTGGCACTGTTGACATTTTGTGTTGTGCAAGTCTTTGTTGTAAGGGCCTCCTTGGGCACTGTGGGATGATTACAGCCTCCCTGAATTCTACTCACTGAATGCTAGTAACACCACTGATGTGGCCAAATGTCCCCTCTGGTATGGAGCAAGATCACCCCTGCTGAGTCATTGCCCCAGAGTCATGCCAGGGCAGACCTAAGCAATGGAACAAACTCACGGAGTGTTCATAATGCTACACGATGCCAATTTTTATAGAAACCTGGTGTTTCTCTATCCTTACAATATTGTATGCTATGCAAACTGGAATGATGCTCATTTTATAGTCTGAGGAACATGGAAGTGAATTGACAGAGAGCGCCCAATAGGGACAGGGAGAGCTGGCAGTTGAATTCTGAATCTCATCTTAATCTGTGCACTGAAATGTGAAAAGCATTTGTAAAGTGTTGCTGGGCTCCCTCATTTCCTTTACATGTACACAGACTGCTCTATAAGTATCAGCAGAGAAGAATGCAAATTTCTAATTGCATATACAGTGCTATCCTTTGGTGAGTGGTCTGTCTTCTCCATCGTTGAACTAGTTAATCAATTTATTTTGAATAATTTGGCTTTGTGAGTCTTGCCAGTAGACCCAACAAGAATATTTATTAACTCTCTGAAGAATTAAATCAGTTCTGTATAGTTTTCTATTTATTTATTTATTTACTGGTGCAAGGGATGGAACTCAGGACCTTGTACTTGTGAGGCAGACATGGTGCCACTGAGCTTGTGTCTTGATTTATCTTTTGGTCCAACCACTCATTGTGTGGAGGCCAACAAAAATATCCCTTTCTTATTTACTCTTCTCATTCCTGAGACAAAATACCCCACACCCAAAGTTAAAGGTGGAAAGGTTTACTTACCTCACAGTTCGTAGAGGCTTTAGTCAATAATGGGCTGGCTCCAGGGAGGGTGGTACCTGGTAGCAGGGCAGCAGTTCATGGTGTAACAAAGCAGCAAGGGAATCTTAACAGTATCTTTCTTCCCCTCTTATCTTATCCAGACGACAGGGATTAGGGTGGTGCCCAACCAGTCAGTGGACTGATTTAGTAACCACAAGCCCTTAACCCCAGCATCACACACTCTAGATTTCAGCCACCTGAAAAAGCCAACTAGGATCACATGAGGTTTTGGAGGGACATCTAGACCCAAACTATAACAGTTCCTAAAGCTAATGGAATGCTATTTTCTCACACCAAATGCAGCCAGTTATTTCGATTGGAGTATCTTAATAAGTGGCACAAAAGCAAATCTGCATGCTTTCTCCCCCTTTAATAAAAAATTACAAGGGATCCTAAGACTTAATAGAAAGGTTTCATTTCAATTACAATCCTGTCAGGAAATTCTAAATCGAATTTACAAACTAGATTTTAAAAGAGTACATTGGATGTGAATAGATATTTAAAATAAGACTACTCCTTATTTTATAATGATTCTTCTCCTCCAGTAGACTATTGTGTTCAGCTCCTTATGACTCAGTCTCTTGTGTCAATTGTCCATTTCCCATCAATTAGTACATTTCCCCAAACCTAGCAAGTGCATGAGTATCAACACAGGAAAAAGAATTGTCAATGAAGCCCCATTAAATCAATGCCATTGACTATGAATTACATCTGTAAAGTTGATAACTGGGGTGGGAGGGAACCAGAAGCCATATTCTGAGTCCCAGTGACTGACACACTAGTTTACAATTAGCCTGGTACATATTGAGGGGTCAGAGAGACTCAGACCTGTGCATCTGAACTCTGATAGTGAAGTGTTTCTCAGTGTACTGTAGATTTCTGTCAGTGGCATGTGGAAGTCTCAGTGACTTGATTTAAAAGTAAAACCATTTGAGGGTAAGACACTGTTTATTTGCCTGACTCAAGATTGCTTTTATACCATTTAAGTGGAGAGAAAGAGAGCCAGATCTGCCATTTAATGTAATAAACTTCCCATGAGAAGCAGGGAGATTGGCCAACTTAAAAAGCAAGGCAAGTTATTTTCATCCACTTGTAACTTACACTAGGAATAAGTGTTGGAAAACATTGGGCCAATAACAAATTGATAATTTCTACCTTCGGTTACTTCATAAAGTAAATATAAAGAGAAGAACCAATCTGAATGTAATTGAACTATGTAATTTTACAGATTTCCACAACAAAGTGCTCGCCACTGATAAGATTTCCCTCTTTGTCACAAAGATGTTTACTTCATGTTAAAACAATAAGCTATTTAAATAATAAGCCTAGTATTCCAGATTAATATTTTTTTTCTGATTCAAACCTTTGATGATTGATCTAACTTTCTGTCTCATTGTCAGTCTGGCTAACTGGTCCTCATCTTTAGCTCTGAATTTAAGTTTTATGTTTTTAAAAGTCCATTACCTAACTTCTTAATTATAAGTTTACATGTTATACTCTCTCCTAAAAGGTCTACATAATATTTATACAATTTATAGCCATTTATAATCTTGTTTGTGTGCTTATTTGTTTAATGCCAATCTTTCCCAGGTGAATGCCCTGTCCTCCCTTGTATATGTAACCCCAGCACCACAGTGGAAGCTTCATGGACATTCAGTGAATGAGTAATGAATACGTGAGAAACAGACATAATAGTGACCGTGGCTTCCTTCAGAGAAACATAGACCAGCCCCTCCCATGGTAAGCCCTGACTGTATTTTGTTTCTATTCTAGCAATGTCAGTGACATTCCTATTTTATATTTATAACAAAAATATTTTTTCTTGAGCCAACTGGAATGAGTCTGATCCTTGCAGCAAAAGTTTTAAGTCATAATTTTCAGTTAAATTATTTCTGCTTAAAACATAGGAAGTGGAATGAAATCCCTTATGTTCTCATTTTTGTGACCCTTTATCTCAGAAAAAGAAACTATGGTATTTAGAGGGCCCCCAGAGGAAGAGAAGGATATCTTTGATGATCCTGTCCTCAGACTCCTCACCTGTCAAGGGTATATGGGTCTCTCCAATCTGTTCAGTGAAGACAGCCACACTGGGAGGTCTCCTCAACAGCCCAGTAAATCAGGTCCAACCCTTCCAAGTGACTCAGAAACTCCACTAAAGCCTTAGTCCCGAAGGAGCCCAGTATTCCTTAGCCCCCTCATCATGCTCCTCAAACAGTTTTAGGCTTTCATATTTAGGTTCATAGATCCTTTCAAGTTATTTTTTATGTATGGAAATAAAGGGTTGAGGTTATTTTTTTACATACAGATACCAGGTGTTCTAGTACCATTTGCTGAAAACGCCATCTTTTCCTCTGCTCTTGAGTTGAGTTTATGTTCTATAAAACTTTAATATTAAATAATCTTTCAAAACTCAGTGGACCATATATGTGTGGTTCTATTTCTAGATTCTCTTGCATTGATCTATATGTCTTTCCTTACACCAATACTGCCTTGATTACTGTAGCTTTAGAGGAAGTCTTAAAATTAGGTAATAAATGTCTTCCAACACTGGGGTTTTTTTGTTTTTTTGGTTTTTTTGCTTTTCTAGGTCCTTTGTACTATTCTATAACTTGTAAATTTCAATATCCAATTCTTCATTTATAGCAAGTATACATAGACCTGAATTTTTATATATACCTTGTGTTTTCTAATCCTGCTAAATTCAAATACAAGCTCTAGGGGCTCCTAGAGATTTCTTAGTATTTTCTCTGTAGATGATCATTTCATCTACATATAAAGATTTTACTACTACCTTGCCAATCCTATGCTATATGTTTACTTTTATTGCAAGACTATTTTGGTTTGGGTGTATGTTTCAAAGTTTAATGGACAGATGAAGAGCAGGCATATCTGCCCTTGTTCCCCACCTTAGGGAGAAAGTATTGTATCTTTTCCATTCATATAAAGCTTTTTTGCTGGAAGTATGGAGTACATGGCTTATCTGTTGAGAAGGTTCCTGTTCTACTTCTAGTCTCCTGATAGCTTTTACCATGAACAGCTCTAGAATTTAGTCCAATACTTTCTCTCCAACTAGTGACAGGATCATATGGCTTTCTCCTTTCATCTGTTGAAATGATGACTTTTGGGGGTGGATCTTCCAATGCTGAACCAACACTGCCATCCCTATAATAAAATCACTTTCCACATACTGACAGATCTTACTTCTAATAGTTTGTTTTGTTAAACAAATTTCTATCTGTTTTCATACTTTTTTCTTCTATTATCTTTACCCAGTTTTAGTATTAGCACATTGTTGATTTCCTAAAATGAGGGGAGAAGTGTTCCTTCTTTCTCCTGCTTTAAATGTTTGATATAATTTATCAGTTAAAATGTATATGAGCCTGTTGTTCTCATACAGGTAGGTTTTCAAGGTGCTATTCAAATTTTATATTTCCTCCAGAGTCAGTTTCATTAATTTGCCTTCCAAGGTACTTCTTAGAAGTTGTCAAATTTATTTCAAAACAAATTTTTGAAATATGCTTTCTATATCCTTTTAAATTTTGTAAATCTGTGGTAATGTCCTCTAAATTTTGATATTGTAATTTTAAAATGTATAATTGATATTGTATAATAAAAAAAAGATCTAAAGGAGTAGGGGAAGTGGGAGGGGTAGGGGAAAGGAAAGAAAGGAAAAGAAAAATATGAGAAAAGGAAAAACCTGGAAACAAAGTCTTTGCAAATAGGGAAGGGTGGAGGGGGTGAAGGGAGGGCAGGGAAAGGGAAAAAAGTAAGAACCAATATACTCACGTAACGGTACAAGATCCCAATGATGAATGTAACTGTATTTTATACCTAAAATGTACCAATAAACTTAATGGGAAAAAAGTATATTGATTTCAATATAAAAATTAAAATTATTAAAAAGAAATAAAACTATATGTGTCTTCATTGCCTCCATTTAGATAATTTTATGCATTCTTAATAAATGGACAAACCCCAGTACAAAATAGTTTTTCCCATAAAACAAAGATTAAGATTTTGATCTGTCTTATTTTCAGAATGGAAAACACACCAGTAACTGGACCGGTACCTAGCACATAGTAGGCACTCAATAAACATCTGCTAAACTAATTAATGGATAAAGCAACTCACAAAAAATATTTTACTTGAGACTGGCCAAGTTCATGTAAGTCAAAGTTGTACAAGTCCAATCAAATCTCATAAAGAAAACTTTCCCACATCATCACCTTAATATACCTTCTATAAGATAACTATACATTATTGTCAACTGTTTTTAACTTCAACCAGTTGGAATGCTAGGCATCCACTTTAACAGGAAACAAAATCTCTTCAGGGATATTGTAAAAATCATCTTAGCAAAAGTTAATAGGAGACGCAGAGGTATTTTTTAGTATGAGAAAAACAGAACAAGGTTAATAGTCGTGTTCTATTGGTAAGTATACTTGCTCATCTTTACTGCATGTAAAATTAGAATTCAGTATTCAAAATCGGTTTTTTTGTGTGTTATTCAGCAGAATTTTTACTAGGATAAATGTCTAAATCAAGGGTTGTCTTATCAGTGCTACTTAACTAATTCTTAAACCTTCTTTATTCTAAAGATAATTGAGAATAAACTATTACTAATTTAGGCAGGCAAGTTTTCTAAAAGCTTAGAAAGCTGCCTTGGAAACTTTACGCTGGTTTGAGTCCCAGCAGTATCAATTCAACAAACTTCATCCATACCAACTGGCTGCTGCAGTAATTCCTAGCATATACGGAGTTCTGCGTGCCAAACTGTGCATCAAACACTTTACAGACCTTAACTCACTCACTCCTCACAAAACCTCCATGGGAGAAGCACTGTTATGCTCTGCTTTACAGAGGAGGATACGAACAAGGAAGCATCTCTCACCCTGACCTTGGCTCTGCAGGCTCTTTTCACCATCGCTGTGTGGCCAGTCCTATCACTAGGGCTGCTGAGCTCATGCAGTGACTCGATTTAGACTCCAGCCTTCAGGAGCTCAAATTGTAACAGGGTAAATAGATACATAAGTCGCTGTGACAATAAGAAGTTATAAATGCTCAGATGCAGCCACGAAGCACATACTGTATAAGGATTTAGGGAGTCACTGTAACCTAGCACATAAATTAAGACTGAACCAACTCAGACCCCAACTCCACTCAACTCTGGAAGCTCAACCACATGAGCCTCTCTGCCCTTCAGAGACCTGGCCGGTAAAACCAGGCTGCTCCTCGTGCAAGTTCAGAGGACTGAGTGAGGACTCCTGAGTGGGTCTGTGTCGATCCCCAGAGCAGTACCCATGGCCATGAAAGCCACAATTAGTACAGTATTCCTATTATCATGGAAAAATAGATGACTAAACTTTGCAGATCTGAAACACTTATTGGAGGACTATAGATTTCAGTTGAACCTCGAAACAAGTGTAGTTATTTGAACACAAAATAATCAAACCCTACAGTCTGGGTGCAGCCAATGGAGCACCATCCAGACAGCAGAAACAACTTGGAAAGGAAACAACAAACCAAACCATATCTCAGTACAAGCCTGGAAGTACAGACTGACAAATGTGGAGAGTGGAGTTCATGGAAATTCCAAGTACATCAGAGGAAATAAAGCTGGAAAACTAAGAAGTACAGTGGTACCTCAGTTTACAAACTTAATTTGTTTTTCAATTTTGGGGAAGATGGCTGCATTTGTGTTTGTGTATGGAAGATGGATGTTGGTAATGGTTGTCACTTGATGTGGAGTTTGTGAATGGAAGCAAAATTTTGCCAAACACCTTTGTTAGCAAACCAAATTCCTTCCAAACAGAAGTTTTCTTGAACCAAGATATTACTGTACTCAATCCTAAGCTGCAAAGAGTTACTTTAGGTACCATAGCCAAGGGAAACCAATCACCAGCTTCGTTTTACCTAAATGAAAAAAAAAAAAAATATATATATATATATATACATATATATATATCTCAGAAATTGAACTCAGGGCCTCACACTTGCCAGGGAGGTACTGTACCACTGAGCTATATCCCCAGCCCTGAAAATCTATTTCTTATCTTAGAAAATTATGCTTTATTTGGGGTATATTTTGTATTTTAAATGTAAGAAATGAATTGCATGCCTATAGGATACCCATAGCTCCAAACTCTATATTCCTCTAGCTCTTTTACCTCAATATGGAAAGTATATTATAGTAAAATAATTAAATACATAAAACAAAAATAATAAAATAAATTAATAATTAAACTGATGCTGGGTTTTAGGAGTATCTGTTCTTTGCTGTTAATTTTTACAAGTGATGAGACAATTCAAGTATTTGGTCTTTGTTTCCTGTTAGCTTTTACAGCTGGTGAGACAATTCTGCACAAAGTGAACCCACTTAGGCAATTTTAGCAGAAAATAACCTAAAATGTCATCCGATCCCTATTTGCACTATTAACTTCATGTAGGACCTAAAATTTAAAAAGTTTGAGCGCCACCTTGTGGTACCACATTTTGAAAGTCAAACTCCTGTCCCAGGTTCTTTGTACAAATAAAGCATATTTTAGTGAGCAAGGAGAGGAACTGCATTTTTTTCAAAAGTAAAAGAGTAGGCAAGCCTTGAGAAATAGTTTTGAACATGAAAAATGCTGTTTATTTGAAGGGTTGCTAATATCAGAAATACTGACAGTCTTTGTACAGCATCTTGCCAATAGATTGTGTGTATTAATTTATACTAATTGCTAACATTTAAATATTTTAACATGTACCATAAAAATCCAGTTTCCAGCTTTGCTTTAAAAGTCAGATGATGTAGAAGCCTTACATCTATAATAATTAATAAGAACTAAATACAACAGTACCTCAGTATCTGGAGGAAATTCATTCCAGGTCCCTGTGGGTGCCAAAATCCCAGGTCCCTGTAGGTGCTCAATTCCATTTTATGAAATTACATAGCATTTGAATTTACCTCTACACATCCTCCCCCATAAACTTTTAACCATCTCTAGATTACTTATCATACCTAATATAATATAAATGTTATGCACATAGTTATATTGTGTCATTTAGGTAATAATATGAAAAATTGGCCTCCACATGGTCAGTATGGACACTTTTTTTCTAAGTATTTTCCATCTTCAGTTAATTCATGGCTGATGGAAATGAAGGATGTAGAGGGCTTAGTGTAGTTGATGCCCCCAGAGATTGGACATGTTGTCCACATTTCACTACAACCTACAATAGACAGCCTCATTTATTGTGTTAGAAGTTGTTGACATCTTGGTTTGTGATCCCAGTTAACACAGCAAATACACAGCAAAAATTCCTATGTAATTGAAAGAGTTTAGTCTCTTCTTGTCTGGATCAACATGTTCATTCAATTCTGGTGTCTTAGTTACTTAATCATTGCTGAGACACAATGCCCAACATGGTTAACTGTAAGGAGGAAAGACTTATTTTGGCTCACGGTTTGTAGAGGTTTCAGTCCATACTTGGTTGGCTCCAAGGTGGGGTGGCATGGCTTGAGTGCATGGCAGAGTAGCATGGCAGAGGAGGTTTGCTCCTAGGATAGCAGCAGGAAGCACAGCAAGTGATCAAGGGAGGAGGGAAGAAGATATTTCCTTCCAGGCCACATCTCCTGTGACCCACCTCCCACCAGGCTATACTTCCCAACATCACATTTAATTGTAACCTCATCACTGATCCACTGAGGAGTATCACACCTCAATGATCCAATCACCTACCAAAAGCCCCACTTAATTACTGCATGAGGCTGTGGGGGGGGACATCTAGATAAAATCATAACACCTGCTGTGCTGTGTTTAGCTAAAGAGTTTGGTTCCTGGAGTAGATACGGATTATACCAGGAGTGAGTGAAATATACAGTGAATGTTTAAATTTTAAAATCTTTTGCATGAAAAGACACATTGCCATTAATCCCCCTTAAAATACTTCCCTTGATTTGAACACATGGATCCCTTCATTTTCCTCTTTCTGAAGCAGTTCTAAAAGTCCTCTTTCATGTCTTTCGGAGGTGTGATCAAAAATACACTGAATGTGAGAGGATACTTCCAGGTCAGTGTGCCACAGCTCCCAGGCAGGAGGAGGCTTCTGGGTAGGTGTGCCACAGCTCCCAGCACAGAGGAGGCCTCCGAGTTGGCGTGCCATGGCTCCCAGCCCAGAGGAGATTTCCAGGTCAGTGCACCATGGCTCCCAGGCAGGAGGCAGTTTCTGGGTAGGCATGCCACAACTCCCAGAATAGAGGAGGCTTCCAGGTAGGTGTGCCACAGCTCCCAGCATAGAAGAGGCTTCCGGGTAGGTGTGCCATGGCTCCCAGTCCAGAGGAGACTTCCAGTTCAGTTCACCATGGCTCCCAGGCAGGAGAAGGCTTCCAGGTAGGCATACCACAACTCCCAACATAGAGAAGGCTTCCAGATAGGCATGCCACAGCTCCCAGCACAGGGGAGGTGAGCCGCGCAGGCACCAGGAACACACACCCCCCACCCCCAATGTTAAAATGAGAAGACAGGTAAGCAAGCCTCAGAACCAGACTTTCAGATCACCTACAGCACCCCCAAAGGGGAACGAGATGGAACACTCTGATATTCAACCACCTGGACTAACTGAACTAGAAACGAAAGAGGATATAGAAAAAATGAAATCAGAAATAATTTCTCCCATAACAGCAAAGATTGTGCCCATAGTGCAAGACATAATTAATAAATCTAGAGTGGATACAGATTAAAAAAAATAGAGGAGCTGAGGAACATGATGGATTGCTAACATATAAATATGTAAGTAGGAAACAAATTGAATCCATAAAACAGATGCAAACAGATTTCTAGGAGATTAAAAACTCCATTGAAAGTCTATGCAGTAGAATGAGCCAATGTGAAGACAGAATTTCAGATATAGAAGATAAGATTGCAATTAGTAACCAGAAAAAGAAAAAATTCTTTAAAATTTTAAGGGACCATGAGAAAGCAATCTAGCAGCTGCTAGACAATGCAAAGAAGAATGACATAAGACTGATTGGAATCAATGAAGAAACAGAAAGAGAGTGCAGATGACATAAAAAAATCTGTTCACAGAAGTGATGGCAGAAAACTTCCCAAGCAGTGGAAAAGAATTTGACATACAGACTTGATCAAAATAGCCTTGATCAAAAAAACTGTACACATAGGCATATAATTATTAAAATTCCAGAAACCCAACAGAAGAACAAAATTCTACAAGTAGTTAGAGAAAAGAAACAAATCACATACAAAGGAAAGCCCATCAGTATCACAGCAGACTTCTCAGTGCAAACCCTCAAGGCAAGATGAGCTTGGAGAGATGTGCTTCAAGCCCTAAAGGAAAACAACCTCCAACCCAGATTGATATACCCTGCAAAACTGTCTTTCAAAAGTGATGGTGAAATAAGATACTTTCATGACAAACAGCACCTTAGGAGCTTCATGAATACCAAACCAGCACTCCAAAATATTTTAGACAATATCCTATAAAAAGACAAGGAGAATCACAACCCCAGGAAGCCCAGCAGAATGAATCCACCAGGCACAACAAGAAATTAAAAGCAAGGGAGAGGATCAAACAAAAAGAAAAAGTCATGACAATGATAAATCAATATGTACCAGTTATAACCATCAATGTTAATGGATTCAACTCACCAATCAAAAGAAATAGACTGGCAGAATGGGTCAAGAAGCAAAATCCAACAATATGCTGCATACAAGAACACACTTAATTCAAAAAGAAACTCATAGACTGAAAGTTAAAGGGTGGAAAATAATACTCCATGTGACAGAAACCCCAAAAAAAGCAGGAGTAGCTATCCTTTTTGCAGACCAAGTGGATTTCAAATGCACACTGATTAAGAGAGACAAAGAAGGACACTATATCCACATAAAGGGAACAATCCAAGAGGAAAAGATGACAATCATAAATATCTATGCACCAAACACTAGTGTACCCAACTATATAAAACAAATACTAATGGTCATGAAAAAAACATATAAGCACTAATACAATAGTAGTGGGGGGGCCTCAAAACCTCACTGTCACAAAGAGATAACTAGGCAAAAAACAAGCAATGAAATACTAGAACTCAATCAAACTCTTGAACATATGAACTTAACAGATGTTTACAGAGTGTTTCACCTGACAAAATCAGAATACACATTCTTTTCAGCTGCACACAGGTCATTCTCCAAAATAGACCACATACTCACACATAGAACATATTTAGGTAAATGCAAAGGAATTGAAGTTATCCCCTGTATATTATCAGACCATAGTGCAATAAAATTGGAGATCAACAGCAAATGAAACTCCAAAAACTTCATAAACACATGGAAAATGAACAACACACTTCTTAATAACCAATGGGTCACAGAGGAAATTAAAGAAGAAATTGGACAGTTCCTTCAAATAAATGACAATGACAATACAAAGTATCAGAATCTATGTGACACAATGGAAGCAGTCTTATGAGGGAAATTAATAGCAGTGAAAAATCATATTAGGAAAACAAAGCGAGCCCAATTAAACAACCTGATGCTGAACCTCAAGCTTCTAGAAAGAGAAGAGCAGAACAAACCCAAAGCTCATACAAGGGAGGAAATTATAAAGATCCAAGGAGAAATCAATGCAATGGAG
>NW_004624736.1:89524-129076 GCF_000247695.1 Heterocephalus glaber
AGTATGGAATGAATATGAGAAAATGGAAAAATAGGAACAAAATCTTTGTAAATAGGGAGGAATGGAGGGGTTGAAGGGAGGACTGGGCAAGGGTGAAAAATAAGAACCAAGAGAGATTATGTAAAGGTGCAAATTGTGATCAATGAATGTCATTATATTTTATACCTAAAATGTACCAATGATTAGAATTAATAATTGACAATGTAAAATAGGAAGAAAAGCTCCAAAGGGGTAGGGGTAGTGGGACGGGCAGGGGAAAGGAAAGAAGGGAAAGGAAAAATGATGAGAAATGGAAATAAAGTCTTTGTAAATAGGGAAGGGTGGAGGAGGTGAAGGGAGGGCTAGGAATGGGGAAAAAAAATCAACCAATTACAAATGCTGGAGGGGTTGTGGGGAGCAAAAGAAACTTTTCTCCATTATTGGTGGAAGTGTATACCACTGTGGAAATCAGTGTGGAGATTTCTCAAAAAACTAAAACTAGAGATTCTATTTGATCTAGCTATACCTCTTCTTGGTATTTTCCAGAAAGAATTAAAGACACCATGATATATGCACATCCATGTTTGTAGCAGCACAGTTTGTAATAGTTAAATCTTGGAAACAGCCCAAATGCCCATCAGTTGACCAGTGGATAAAGATGTGGTTTTTTAGACAATGGAGTACTACTCTGCCATAAAGGAGGATCGGCTTCAGACATCTATAGCTAGATGGATGGATCTTGAGACCATACTCTTAAGTGAAATAAATTAGACACACGTGTTTAAATACCACATTGTTTCTCTGGCATGAGAAACCGAATGTGGAAATAAGGACTGAGATGTATAATGGATGTTAGGAAATGGGAAGAAAGTATTCAATGGGAAGGGGAATAAGGGAAGAGGAAGAGAGAAAGGAAAGAAGGGACAAGAAAAAATTGAAAATAGAAGGAAAAAATGGAAACAAAGCTTTTGTACATAGGGAGGGAGAAGGCTTAAGAGGGAGGAATGGGATAAAATAAAATAAAATTTATTTTAAAAAATCAGTAACAGTGTTAATAATTAGCAAGCAATTGATGAACCTGATCACTTATTCTCAGATGATTCATGGAGGATTACAATTTTAGGGTTTTATAGAGAGTATGGATATTCTAATCTGCTTTTAGGATGATATATTTCCCTTAAAATTTTTGGAAAAATTTCTAATTAGTCAGAACTTTTAGAGCCTACATCATCCTATGAATCAAAGCTGGATATACTGGGATATCTCATGATCTACTTCACATGACCAATCATTGATTTACTACATTATGAATTATTTTATGGCTTCATTTGAATTTAAGACATTCCATTTCTTTCAATATAATACAAAGTAAGTGACCCAGAATGAATTTGACTTGTATCCTACCCTGATGAATAAGAAGCCAGGATTATATATCTGAGGTTTTCTTTTGACTCATAACAGTAACCTGAGAAACATAGCCTTCATGAACAGCACCAACACAAGAAAAAAATCTCATAAGAAAAATCAGGACTCTGCTTTCTTTTATTTGGAGAATTGACATAAATATTTCATTTGGAGAAAAGAATAAATATACTATAACCAAAACTTTCATAAATAAAATAAAATAAAATAAGAAAAAAGTCAATTTTCCACATGGCATTTTGGATTGGTTATCAAATCTCAAAAAATATTTAATTTGAAGCAATATGTGAAATTTGCCTGCCAAAAAAAAAGATATTGTTTTTCTTAAATATAAAGCTCTTTAAAACAAATAAGATAGTACCTCAAAGGAGATTTATATGTAGCTACAAGTGAAACAGAATCAAGAGAAAAATTTGGTGACTTCTAAGGATCATTGCTATGAAATAGGAAATACAATGCAAGTAAAAGAAAATAATATATTGTATCATTAAGTTGACCAAGACTGCCTTTAGAAATGCAAATATATTGATTTAAAAGTCTATAGTCATAATTAATGGTTTCACACAAAAATGTATTCTAAGAGGATCCAGATTGAAATTTAATATTTAAATGTACAGCAGTAGAATGGTTAAACAAATTGTGATAGTAATATTAAAGTAACATTTTATTTAAACATAAATTTAAATAGTCATTGAAAATGTCTTGAAGTAATATCTATGGCATTGGAAAATATTAAATGAAAAAGTAGCATACAACTAGATGTCTTGCATTCCAAACTATTTTATTGAATCTATGTTTGCATGATTACAAATCTGAAAAACACACCAAAATGTAAAAATAGATGTTATTTTGAGTGATGTAATTATGAGGTTTCTCTTATGCTTTTAATCTATTAAAATTTCTCAAATTTGCTATAATGAACTTACATGACTGTTATGAATTTTTTGAAAGCTATGAAGATTTGTACGTGTACTGCTTGGTGATACCACCAAGGGCTTCATGGACACACTTTTCCATTACTCATACCTACTGAGTCATCAAGACCAGTTCTGGAAAAGACACCTGGACCATTCAAGATCCAGTGGCCAAGCTAATGCATTTCAACAAAACTGTCAGAAAAAGAATCTCATGTATGAACTTAAGGACTCCTGATACTGTCACATAACATTTCTTTTCTGCCAAAAGTAGATGGAACTCAAACAAAGACTATAGCTTTTGCTTTTGTATTTTTAAACTATGGTTAGGCCTCAATGCCTCTACTAAAAATTCAAATGCACATGTGCATTGAAAGCTAAGATATTTGCCAGTCCCTTTTCTATGTCGCTCAGTTTTGAATCCCTACTTACTAACTCTTGGGTATGTATTTCTGATCCTTGAACTTGAAGGGATATACCAAATAAAAAAATATAAAGTAGTTTAGGTTAAAGTTTTGTTGCTATAAATCTGGCTTAAACTACGTGTTCTTCTCAGCAGCCAAAGGAAATAGTTCAAAGAATATATTTAAGTGCAGTTTTTAAAAAATCTTCCAAGTAAATGGTAAAGATTGTTTGAATATACTTGTCAGAGCTTTTTTATTCCTCTCAAAAATAATAAAAGGTGCAATCTAGATTTTTGTTTGCCTTCTGAATTTTCTGTATGGTTTTAATTATTAGATATGTAAAGAACAACATAGAAACAAGCCTTGGGAATCTGATTACCCCCATGTAAGACTCTTTGGTTGTAGCAGTCACTATCTTAGATCTTGTCAATGTAATAAGGTAGAAATATTTTTAAAGCCCTCTGGAGACTGAAAAGATTAAATATTTTACAAATGTTTAATGTGAATCATGAGGATAATTAGGTGCTATAAAAATCCAAATTATTTTTCAATTTACAGACAAATCAAAATTTTATCTATCGTGTCTGAATATTTATAACATTCATTCTAAATGTACATGTCTTTGGGAGATGAATGCCTTTAGTATATGTGCTGCCAAGGTGAGCACTTTTTTTGGGGGGGGGTACCGGGGATCGAACTCGGGACCTTGCACTTGCGAGGCAGGCTGCAGCACCACTGAGCTAAATCCCTGGCCCTTTAGAGACAGTTTGTCATCTCTCATTACCCATATGAAGTAGATCAAGAGCAAGAGATGTCATCCACACTGTAAATTTGGCAAAACAATAAATTAATCCCCTAATCTTATTACCACACAGTACAAAAATGATCCAAGTTGATAGAAATAAGTATTAACTTTATTTAATCTTCTGCATTACAACCTAATGAGATAATAAAGAGCATATCCACAGATAACCCATTTCTTACATCATGGTGACATTTTTTTCATTCAGTAACAGAAGTTTTTGCTTCATACTGCAACTGCTGTAACTTAAATTGATTCAATTTAATTAACAAGCATTTATTCATTGCCTACCTGTGCACGGCACTATACTAGGCACATAAAAGAATTAGGAGATATGATTACTGCTCATAGGGAGCTCACAATCTGAATAGGAAAGAAGATCCATGCATATAAGAAACAATAAAGAAGTTTTACAAACTACATTTAAATCAATAAAAATAATACATTCTAAATTAAAGACATAAAAATACAGGGAAGCAAATGATGAGATTAGGAAGAGACATTAATTTGGACAAGGTAACCAGAAAAAGTAAGTCTAGAATTGGCAGGGGAACAGTTTGGTCATTCTACGGCCAGTAAGAGTGAAAAGGAGAAATTAAAGATAAAAATCAGGTCAGTTCTGGGAATGGCAGGCAAATCGGCCTTGCTCTGGAAAGGGCCACTGTGAGTTATGAAATGCAAGTGAAGTCACACCGAAAGATGAGGGGGCACTGGGTGCTACTAGTCAAAGTCAATTCAAATTTTAACAATCCTTAAACACATCTATGAACTAAGGATGCCAATAAAAGAATATCTTTCTATTCTTTACCAAAAAAAATGCAAAGATAAATTAGACTACTAAAATCTAAACTCAGGAAATATAATCATTGGAGGCCAAAAGGATAGTCTGTGACGCGACAGCAGTCACAGCGTCTTTTTCTTTCTTTCTTTTTTTCTCTTTCATTTTTAAACTCACAGAGAATCCACCAGGAGTCTAAGACCCACATACTCCCTCAAAAACCTTTAAGCCAGCATTTAGCATGCCCCAACTCTCATAAGATTTTTCGTTTTAAAAGTCTATTCTTTTTCATATTGAATACAGTGTCAAATAAAAATATCTTGGATATATATTTGGGGGGCCATGAGTAGGGACACAGATAGAAAAAAAAGTGAGTTAATGAATGATTATGAGTATTTCATGTAAATATTTCTGAACTTAGAGGAAAGGGTAATATATTCCTACTCCCAATTCAAGAAAAATAAACTAAAACAAACATATGCAATGAAAGTCCATGTAAGTGAATTTTTAAAAAATTAACTCACTAGCCGGGGATTTAGCTCAGTGGTTGCAGCGCCTGCCTCGAAAGCACAAGGACCCGAGTTCAATCCCCGGTACCAAAAAAAAAAAAAATTAACTCACCAATTATGTCCAGTCACTATCTTAGGTCCTTGTCAATGTAATAAAGCGGAAATATTTTTAAAGCCCTCTGGAAACAGAAAAGATTAAAGATTTTACAAATGTTTAATTTAAATTATGAGGGTAATTAGGTGCTATAAAAATCCAAATTATATCACTGGATCACAACCACTTTTAAACTCAACTTGTTAGGAAAAATGTCAGTGAAATAGGACAGAAGAGAAAATGGGAGTGCAAGAAGAAATCTTTAATTTGGAGGAAGATGGAGATCTTTCTTGCCCAGGGAGGACTAACAGTGCCTTAATTGATAAGTACCACCCTGATAATCCATCCGGAGTAGTACAGGAGAACAGCCCTTCCCCAATGCTTGTTCTCTGAGACTTCACACGGGGTATTACTTTAAACCAGGGAGGGAAGGGGTACTTCAGGGCCTCCAGGACATCTGTGAAAGTTACTGTCCACCAGCTGCAGCTGTTTTCAAAAGAAGAGAGAGAGAGGCAAAGAAAAATGAAGAAGAGTCAAACAACAATTTGGTTTTCAAGGTGCTTAGCGGTAAGTAACACAGTATAGCATTATACTCATCATTTTTTTTCATTAAGTTTATTGGTACATTTTAGGCATACAATACAGTTACATTCATCATTGGGATCTTGTACCTTTACGTGATTTATCTTGGTTCTTATTTTTTCCCCATTCCCCTGCCCTCCCTTCACCCCCTCCACACTTCCCTATTTACACTTGGTTTCCATTTTTTTCCTTTTCTCGTATTTTTCTTTTCCTTTCTTTTCTATACTATACTATGATTTAAAACCATAAAAGTAACAATAAACCTTAACTAGAATTCAGATCTTAGAAGGCAGAATTTTCAACTCATCATTTTCAGCACTAATTTGATAACAAATTGGTTCCAGAGAATTCTATGCAACTAAAAACCATAAATTTCCAAAAACAAAAAGGCCTACTGATGAACACATAGGCAATAAAAAGTAAATCCACAGAAAATAAAACATCATGAAATTCAGAACACTAGAGATAAAAAGTAGATCCTACGACTTTCTACATAGATAGAACAGACTATCAAAACTACAAACCACTCAAGACTGAGAATCAAAATAGCTTCAGACTTCCTGACAGCAATTCTGAAATCTAGAATGCAATGGGAAATGTCTGAAGCAATTTATTCTGAAAGAATATTATTTTTATTAGTTGGGCATTTTCTAGTTCTGCTCTTTCTTGTCATAAACATGTGAACAAACCAAGAAAGAAGGTGGAGAAAATGGAAGCTAAGATATTAAGGACAGAATAGAGGGATAGAGATCCTGCTGAACAGCAATAAAGGAAATCAGGAATCACAGCTGTACCAAAGGTAAAAGGGGAGCCAGTTGAGACTGGAAAAGTTCAGAAGAGTCTGGGAAGCATTTCTCCAATGAAAGGAAATGGATGAGATAACCAATATGTATGAACATATTAAAAGTGTAAGTCAATACACACAGAGACTTAGAGATTGAATTGTTGATAAATAGAAAAATAATAAAAATTTTAAATAGACAATTATGATTCTTAAAAATATAATAAGTATGTGAAATTCAAAATGTACTACCTACTTCAACCATGAAAATGTCGATAATAAAACATATTGTCCTGGGCTGGGGATTTAGCTCAGTGGTTCTGCCGCCTGCCTTGCAAGCAGGAAGTCCCGAGTTTGATCTCCGGTACCAAAAAATATATATATATATTGTCCTAACAAAAATAATGATATAATTGTATGGCACAATGTACAGAGAGATTGGGTATGAAAAAGAGCCAAATTATTATCTCTATTGTAGTTAATAATTAATTGATAATAAAAGTTAGAAATTGCAACAAAAATGCAATTTAGAGATAAATACTTAAGCAGTCTACCAAGAGAGTTAAAAGAGTTTGTCTTTGGGTCGTTGAGTATGAGTAGGCAGGAAGAGAGAAAAAAGACGCTATTTTTCCATAATAAACTTCATAGAATTATATAATGCTAAACTGTGTACACATGTAGAATTGACAAAAAATAAAATGATTTTTTGAAAAGAGTATTCTGATAACTGTAAATCACTGTAATCACCCAATTCAGCACCTAGCAATTAACTTTACACTTCTGCATTCTGGGTAGGAAAATATATTTTAAAGGCTAAGCATACAGAAGGCAACAAAACAAGGTCTTGAACATATATTGTTTAGGGTCACCTAGCACCCTTTTCTCTTTTCATAAGCAGATGTACCCTCCCCAGTGCATTCCATGAACTTCAGAGAATCTGACATAGCCCTGTTCCAAGCCCGTCCTGACTGTCTTCCACAACCTACCATGCTCTCTCCCAGAACAGTGCGTGGTTGAGACATGGCTACATGACCCATATGGGGTTGATCCAAGGAGAAGACACTGGGGAATTTCCAGAAAAGTTCTCTTACTTTTCCCAGGGGCTACTTAAAATCACATTCAGATTTCCTTTGGGAATTATGATCTAAGGTCATGGCCTTGGAAGTGGCTGCATCCATTCCTGCTGCCAATACAGGCCCACAGATTAGTCTTGGGAGACTCACAAAGAAATGGACTCAGCTACAAGCACATTCTAAACTTAGGGATAATAGTGACCTGAAGCCATACAGACCACTACCCTGTTCATTTGTGTACAGCAATACCTTTCTCTATTTTAAATTAAACCAGTTTTAGTTGAATTTTTTAAAATTATTTACATAGAAGGAAAAAATCTGCTAATACAAAGATGGTTAAAGTTAGGAATGATGGAAAAGTTAGAAAAGACTTTCACTAAAGATTTTAGGTATCACTTTTCCATGGGGGACCCAAGGCACATCATTAATTTAGCAAGTAGGAATCTGCTTAATTCAAATAGAGTCACCTCTCAGTATCTGTAAGGGATTGGTTCCTGGCTCTCCTCACCTTCTCATGGTTACACAAGTCTGAGAATGCTGTAATCTCTTATGCAAAATGATGTAGTATCTGCATATAACCAACATACTTCCTCCCATGCGCGTTAAGTCATCAGTGGATTACTCACAATATCTAATGTAGAACCTATGTGAATAGTTCTACTACTGTATTGCTTAGGGAATAATGACAGGAAAAATGAGTCTGAATGTGTTTAATGGAATCACACTGGTTTTTTACAAATGTTTTTAGTACAGAGTTGGTTGGTTGAATCTGTAGTGAGGAATCCTCTGCAAGTAAAGGGCTAACTGCATTTTTAAAATTAAGAAGATTTTAGAAAGTAAGGATAATGGATTCCAAATGGCACCGGGCAAGGAATGGTGGTGAGGTCAAAGGAGCATCCTTTTGGGATCTCTACATTTGCTTCCACGCATAAAAGAAGTCAAAATGAGACCTGGTTGTACTCATTACTTGTATATAACTAGAGGGTTGTTTTCATCATTTTCTGTCGATCTGTCAATTTTCAAAGTCACTTTTTAAAACTCATTACTGCTAAGTTCACATTCCTGAATTTTTCCTTCTTTTTCTTCTTCCACTAGAAAACAAACAACCCCCCTGGGGGATGCGTGAGAAGAATCAAAGAGATGGACGGTGAGGGCTGTGGTGTGACTTGCAATCATCACACTTGCCATCAGATGCCCCATTTGGAGAAAAAAAAAACAAAAAGGAAAACCACACTGTGAGTAGGAAAATAAAAACTGAAACAGAGCTCTAACCTGCTCGTGCAGCTGTCATCTTCTTATTTCGCATTTTGTTCTCCAAAGCTTGCTGTACAATACAAAAGAAAAAAGAAAATTAGATTTCCTGGGATGTTGATCAAGACAATGTTTCCTTGAAGTAAACTGCATCCTACCATTTTCATCTTCTTTTTTAGATCCAGATTTGCTGCCTTCTGGCCCTTGGCAGTAGCATTAAGATAATAGATGGTCAATCTAAACATAAAAAAAAATAATAAAATTCATGGCAATTTTAGTTCCTCAGGATTCTTCTTATACTTACAGTAACTAAATCATGAATGTTAACATGAGAGTGGACATTAAGACATTTTCCTACTCAAAACTTCTTAGCCAAAAGCTGAAGCTAAGAAAGGTAAAGAGGTCCACTCAGGATTACATGGAAACAGGACAAAGCCGGAAAGCTGGGCCAGAGGCTCCTTATCCACAGCATGGAGCTCTAGTTACTGTCCCACGCTGCCTCAATTAGCTTTTTCCTGGATATGTATTAAATTCAATTTAAATTATAATTAAAAGCAATATTTTAAATTAATGGCAATGACACCCAAGAAAATGGAAAATCTACTAAAGTATGGGAAATATGAAGAACAAAAAGAAAAAATTACTTTTTGCCTCCTTCAGCCTTTACAGCTAAGAATGCAATCTTCAAAGGCCTGGTTAACTAACATGGAGATTTGTTTTTCTTTTTCTAAAATCTGTTTTTTGCATTTCCTCCTCCTTCCAGGAGAAAATGTTTTATAAAGGTATAATTTGGGATTTTAAGTGGCATTTATGTTTATAGGAAGAACAAAATCCAAACCAACAATTCTACAAAAATAAACATGTTCATCTTCTGTTAAGGCAAAATGAACAAAATAAAAAATTGAGCAAAAAAAAGTAAGTGACTGATATTGTTCTTTGTTCCAAATAACCTAATAGTGAACACATTTCTTCTGCTCACCAACATGCCAGATAATATCCCCTATGAGCCATCTGGTGCTAGCAGAACAATTATTGATATGGTGTAGCTGGGTCTGTTTATCTCTTCTATGATTAATCAGAGTTTGACTGAAATTACACACGTGAGACTGTTGGGGATAATGTTTGGCATGAAATAGGCATTCAATAAATGTGTATGTGTGTGTACAGGTGTGTATGTGTATTGTAAGAATTTTCTTGGAAAAGTTCCTGGTTTGAGAGAGGTGAATTCAAAGATCTCAGAGTAATTTGCACTTCTGGGATTCTGTTTATCCATCACTTTCTTCACATGTTGGAAGGCACCTTCAGTGAGTCTTCCTTACCAATCACATCCTGGTCTCCAACGGAACAACCCTGCCTACAGGGAACTAACCTGAATTCTGCTCAGTTACCCTAAAACCACTCACACAGATTTAATGTGATCCGTTGGGGAAATTCAAATGCATGTAACATTCTCCAATTAAAGATAATAAAAAGCCAAGCTGAGTGTATGGGCTTCATAAAGTGGAAGATGAGACCTCAGGATTTGAAAAAATTCAAATCAGTAATAAACTGAAATTTGAATTTTATATCAAAACCTCAGAGCTAAAATCAATCTTTCTGGATATCTGTTCGACCCTTACATGCTGCCAGCTTTCTTCTGAGCTGTCCATATCAAATGTTATCAAACCATGGCCTCCAGGCTAAATTCAGTTCCCAGACTATTTTGTGTAGCTAATGAACTCAGAATAGTTTTTTACAGTTTCAAATGTTTATATAAGCATTTATGTGAAATCCTAAATTTTGTCTCTTGGCCTATGTCTGGGCTTTTAAGAAAAACATGCCTTGGGTTTAGGGCATCCTTCACAAATGGTCCCAGCCCTTCCGACATTCCCACAGATCCCAAACTCTGTTTAATGGTACAAATAAATGGAAGAAGTAGGAAGCAGGGGTAGGAAGACATCCGTTTTCATTTCACTTATCAGCCACCTGATTTGGGGCAGATTTTCCATATGCTGTTGATAATATGATTAACCAAACCTACTTCTTGAGAATATTGTGCAAATAAATGAGTCCATGTGTGATCAGTGTCTAGAACAATGGCACAATTCATTCCTTCCCCACATTCTAGAGATTGTGTATTACATCTTCAGGGAGTGGTATCCAAATGATCTTACTCCTTTTTTAAAAACCAAATCTGTATCTCAATAGATTAAGGATATTGTATTAAAATCAGACCTTTAAATTGCGTGCTTGTGTGTGTGTGTGTGTGTGTGTGTGTGTGTATGTGTGTATGTGCTTTAAACATGATCTCATTTATGCAAGTGAAGGGCCTTGACTATCTAAACCCACATGATAGTTATTAACATGCTTTCTGAAGCCACTGTATCAGGAAAAATGCAGAGAAAGAAAATCTCTTCAAGGGCCATCTGGTGAAACAAGCTGTCTCCAGCAGGTTATTTTCTAATACATCTGTGCCAAAGAGTTACTATCAGTTTCTCAATACCACCCCATGATCAAGGTTCAGTAACACATAATAGTAATCTGTTTCAGTGTGTAATCATCCCTGTGGTTATTAGCTCTACCTCACAGAAGGAATCATGTTGTAAAGCAGTGAGCATTGGATTTTCTGGAAAGAGGTTTGCTTTAAGTCCTGCTATCACCCAGTTAAAACCTTTGTCTCTTAGGGAAGATTATAACTCTAAATTGTTTCTTCATTTATGAAAATGAAGAATATGACCCTGCCCTCACCATCTTGTGTAGCTTTGGACCATCCCAGGGCCCATGCCAATATGGACAATATCTAGTTCAGAATCCCAGCTTGTTTACTTCATACGAGTGGGCATTTCCTTCCTCAGATTTCCTCATTTTACCTTTATGGAACAAATCCAACCCTTTACATCATGTTCATAACTGGCCCCTGGAGGTGGCTTATTACCTTCCCCTCATGGCTGACAGACTTCCTATTTGCTGGGGCTGAGAGGTTGAGAGGAAGACCACTTGTCGAGGCTGTTTCATAGCAAGCATGTATTTTTACTTAGATTGTGAGTTTACCTGTTGTGGCCGAGAATCAGAAGTCAATGGAAGTCATATGAGAACAAAAGAATCCATCAAGTTCTTTTTTGGAAATCCCTTCTGATTTCAAGGGCATGGACTAAGGTACCTTTCCAAGCCCCTCCAGAGCTCTGATTCTCTTAGAATGAACAATAGTTATTGGCAGCTTTCTAAAAACAGACAGGGCAATTCTTAAGACCCCTTGCAGGTGTGTCCAACTTACGAAGCTTTGTTACTAACATACATTAATTACAGCTATGAATTTTATATTAGGGCTAAGATAATTCCTTTTCATTCAATACAGCCCAAGAAGAGCCAGACCTGTCAAACCCACAGGCCACAAAGTGGACATGCCTACAAGCATTTAGTCTTAAAATATAATCAACAAGGCCCCCAAGGGACTATTACCTTAGAGAACCATCATTTCTCTATATTCACAACCATCTGCTTTATGGAACAAGAGGTGGGGGATGTGTTGTGGAGGGAATCTCAGTGTGCTGATTAGATTTGGCATTTATGTTTCTCTTGCTTTAGCTGTTTACTGATAATTATTTTGGTTACTTGGGAACAAATCTTATAATCCTGGGGAGGCAAGACAGATGCAGATGGCTGTGAATTACATCCAATAGGATCAAAATATGGCTCATAAATTTTAGCTCCCACCACCATGTAATCAGAGCTGAATTTGGTTCGGTTAGAGCACAACCATGGGAGAGGGAGAGAGCTGAAAGGCAGAAACTAAGGAGCCAGGAAGCAAATTATAAAGGCTCCTTCTAAGAGAAGGAGAAACACATACGCCATCACCAAAACGACAGCAATGACCAGCCCAGGGTTAGAGAGCTGTCTTAAAATCTTTGCCATCCAGCTTGGGAAATCATGTTCCAAAGTCTCACCGATTACTTCAAACATTCTGTTTTTGCCACTGGGAGGAAAAAAAGAGAGAAAAATATATTTAAAACAAATGGAAATTCTGCTTACTGCAGGAAAACTAGAACTAGTTCTCATATACAGTACTATCTAGGTATCCTTGCAGGTTAGGAATCTGATAGTTAGCTATGTCTTCTGATACTTTGCTCTATGTTGTCAACATGTGAATACAATATTATATGAGAAAAGTTATCCTAGCATACACACACATACACGTGCACGCACACACACACACAAACACACACAGGGTCAGTGAAGTTAGGAAATTAACCATAGCATTTGGAGTTTTTTAACACTGTATTTCTAAGAATTTGATTCAAATGTAGTTTTAAGTAGCTCATAAGTTTGGCCCTAAACCAGCTGTTCTCTTTCGGAAATGCGCTCTTTGGGCTGAGTACACAGTACATTCGACTTTTAATTGACTTAGGAAATGAGCTCAAGAAATACCCTAGTGGAATGAAATTCACAAATAATCCAATATCTCTTTCCACACTGCAGCTTTCATCTCCTTTTCCACCAGGCCTCCTTCATCAGAGAACCACACTGAGTGATGAGCCCTTTCCCTGCATTCATTCCTCTGCTGAAGAGCCCTAAAGAACAGCCACTACGAGCCATCCAGTTTATAGGAGAATCAACTCTAATGAACTAGAAAAATGAGAGCAGGATGTTTTAACTTGGCAAAGAATATCTAGAAGTGTAATGAAATATTCCTGTGCCAAGTTTTCTTTTTCTGTATATAAATTCTTATTCTACAAGGAGTTCTGTTTCAACAAATTGTATGTATCTTCAGATTAAAAGTTGTAATAAACAATAATATTTAGTCTTGCTTTTATCTGTTAATCTGCAAATATTTTCAACCACTGAATGAACCTCTCAATCTCAGGTCAGATTTTTTTTCTTTCAGTTCTAATACTCTCTTTCAACAAAAAGTGACCCCAAATATAAACCCATACCTAGTTCATGGTCTTACTTATTTAAAAATCTACTTAAAGAAAAATACAAAGACATAATGCCAAAAGGTTGAGAATCATTATATCTTGTCTCTGAGATGATGGGCAGTCTTTGCTTTAATGTTAAAATGTTTCAAAAATTTCCAGATTATCTAAGATAATTACATACCATTATGAAATGAAATACATTAAATGAAAACACATTAAAAATAAAATTGCCATAATGTAATCAAGGGGCTTCTGAGAACCACAATCTGTACAGAATTATTGGCACACATGGTGGGGGTCATCAAGTTTTGGGAAATATGATGAACAATTAGAATAATTGTCTGGAACATCAAGTTTCAGGAAATATGATAGAACTGTTAAAAGAATTGTCTTTATCTGGACATCAAGAAAAACTGCTTTTAAACTGTCCTATGATTTTAAAATAAGTCCATTTAGTAGCTATTGGGAGAATTTTCTTGAAAATTCATCCTCACTAGCTAGGTCTTATAAAACCAGAAAATACTAGAACATCTCATCAAATGCCCTTTCTGAATGGGTAAATGGACAGTATCACTTTACTTGAAAACACACCTGTACCTGAGAATACCTGGTCACCACTGCAATGTCTCCATTAACCTACTTCAAATTCAAGTTTGCTGCCTACACTAGAGCCAGAATGGTCAGGCAACTTTCACTAGGCAGGCAAAGTAAACATCTCAAACTCAGAATCCCTGAGGATGGCAAAGAAGCTGTCCTGAGTAGTCCAGTTACAGTCGTTTCCCAGTACTCCTCGGAAAATATTTAAATTTCTTTGATCGAAGTAGTGATATTTATGTAGTAATTTTTCCCAAGTTTTCCAATTAGGAAACTCTTGGTCAAGCTCTGATAGATAATATGCCTTAGTTACAAACTACCATTTTTTTCAGTACAAATCAGAATAACCCAGTGTATGACATAGTGAAAGCAGAGGAGAGAGAGCTCAAACAGGCCAAATTGTGCAATCCTTGTACATGTCTAACTCAGTGGTACTTTCAATATGAATGCACCTGTGTAACCATGCGGGTCCATGTTTACATCGTGTGATTTCTCTTTCAGACTGATAAGGTCCTTTTTATCTTTTCCTGAGATAAATCAACTTCCAATAGAAACACTAAAAATACCCTTAAAATTTATCCTGGATATTAAGCTGTGCAGGTAATTTGCAGTTAACCAAGACTGAATGGCATACATCTTGCAATCTGTGGTCTGAGATTAGGGATTTATTAAGTGAATGTCTCCTTCAAGACTGTAATTTCATATTTAGTCTCCAGATGTCACTGTCTGCATTATTTATTTCAGCCTACTTGGAAATGCGTGCGTGCATGTGCGCACACATAGGAAGAGGGCTTGTGAATATTAATGTCCTAAGTCTGACAGAACAACAGCCAGTTTGGATCTTCTGGCTCGATATTTTCTTTCTTTTCTAGTAAAACGGTAACTCAGGCTATCGTTAGAATGAAAATAGTTCTTTATACTTAGTCTGTGGGCAACAAACATTTTTAAAACAAATATTCTGACTTCAATTAAACAACATGGATCTGACACCATGAAGGGGAAATTACATGTGGCCATTATAGCATCATGTTTGTCCTTCATGGTGCTTTCATTTCCTTCCCCCTAAATTCCCACTGGCCAGTAAACCAACATCGAGAAATTCTTGTAAGGGTGGGGTGAAAGATTAGTTTCTGAGGGATTTCAAGGAAGGAAATTCCATCTTCCAGCTCCTAGGGACTTTAATTTTGATATGTGTCAAAAAGAGAACTCTGGAACAGAGAACTGTAGAAAAGCACAACTTTAACTCACATCAGAGTCTTCTTGAATTTTGATTGCTGGCCTGAGGGATATTTGGGGTAAATATACAGAAGAAACATACTTGTCTTTTTACCAACATGTAGCATTTCATATAACAAATTGTGTGACCCTCTTCATACTCATTATTTAATACTGATTCCATCCACTTCCTAGGTAATGTGTGAGCAACTTTCCCCTTGCCCCTGAAGGCGGTGGTGCACATGAGAATTAGGAATAGCTCACTATACCTAAATAATGCTGTTTTAGCATTAGGAAAGCTCTCACATCCAGACCGGTGTACTCAAATCTTGCTCTTAGTTATCCCCTAATATGGAGACAGGTCAGTTTCACTGTCTATATTTTACCCTGGCAGAGCCTAGAGCAGTATAAATTAATTTCCTTTTTATGATTACCAAGTGAGAAAATAGATGAAACCTGCCTAAGATTCTCCATGTAGCATAATGATCCAGACTAGCCAAAGGATCTCATTTCTATCCACCAAAAATGTCACTGAAAAAAGTTGAATTATACAATGAGTGGCTATTCCCACCTTTACCCCCAAGTCAAATTTCAAAAACTAGAGACCTGAAGGGACCACAATCAAAAGATGGTGGGAGGGACACGATCATGTACAGAACAGGCATGGTGGACAGGAAGAGGATGAGCAACAGCATGCTCAGGTAGAAATTATTTGATCTGGAAGCTTTGAAGACCCTGGCCTCAGGAACGTTGCAACACATCACGGCCCAGCACTGGAAGTACATGGATGTATGGAGTCGAAGAATATTGATGCCCGGGAGGCTAGGAGCAAAGAAGGAGCCCATCCTGGAAAGAAAACGGAGCTGTGCTCAATTTGGGGTCTTCATTACTTAGGGAAGTCACACAGCATCGTGCTTCTTTCCAAAGGCAGAAAATATATGAAAACATTCAACCACAGAAACTCCTGTTATGATTAAATATGACTAATCTATTTCAATCTTCTACACATTTTACCTTTGCCTCATTATTGTAGGTATTATGCACATAGGTCTTTCAAAGAAAATATACTGTAAATTAACCATACCTGTCATCATTAGTAAATATAAGCTACATGAGTAAATAATATATTAAAATTGTTTTACTTCTTTTTTCTAATTCTAAAACAATTTCCTGTAATACTCATTTCATTAATATATCTAACAATATAAATTTTTTAGAATTGACTCTTAAAACCACTCATTCTATTCAAATAAACAGCACATTTGGCTTAACCTTTTGGTCATGAGTAATTCAATTTTGCTTAATGAATGAGGAAAAATTTTAAATGATTTTTCTTTTTCTGATACTAACCATTGTAGTAGCTATTGGAAAGCTGACTGGAAAGACATATTTATGCCTAAGGTTGTGCTATATTTTCTTGATAATTTATAGCTAGCTTTATGTGTTTTTGAGATGAAAATCCCTCACATCCATTTATATTTAGTTTATGTATTTACTGTCTTATTTTAGTTTGTGGTGGAAATCCACTGAATTGTTCATCTGATTTTTGAAAAGTATGTAGCAAATCACTTTTAAACAGAAGCCAGTTAGTTGAAGCTACTTTTAATTGATGACTTTGTCAATTATTTCAACATAGTAAATTTCAGTTTTCTTTTATGACAAAGTTCATTAGCACCATAAAGCAATATGAATAACAATTTATTACTCCAAAACTATAAAAAAGATATATGCATACTCATTTTATAAATATAGATAGATCCTTATCTTTTAAACTGTCTCAACTATAATAAAGCTCTCAGCATTTCTGATTAGATTTAACATTTTCTAGTACATGAATGTGTAGTTGTTTAACCAATTCAATGTAACCTTGATATATTATAGAGGCATTTTTTAACTTAGGTGAATATATTAATTTTCATTATAATTGATATTATGCCAACCTCAAAGTTAACACACTCCTTTGAAAAGGAGATCTGGTCACAATTTGCATTATCATCTTATTATTAATAGGATGCCAGTAAACAGATCTGAATATTTGCCATAATGGATTGAACAAAAACTTTGTAGAAAATTTTTTGCTTTTGTTGTTTTTAGTGGTGGTGGTGTTTTGTTTTGTTTTGTTTTTTGTTTTGTTTTGTTTTGTTTTAGTGCCAGGATATAATGTGAAGCAACACAGTGTTCTACTGTTATAAAACAGTAAGACAAAAGTTGGAAGTTTAAAAATACAAGTTAAAGTACGGACAATCCCAGTTTGTAGGTCAGAATTTCAAAGTCCTAGATTATTTTACCAAATGCCAATATCTCTCGTGTAATACATTTGAAATGATTATGCTCACCTCATTTTAAAAGTCAGCGTTGGGCTTGTAACTTGTTTTGGCCAGTAAATTACTAATAGAAATTACATGTCTCACTGATGGGTGGAAATTTTTAAAACTCATCTGGTTTTCTTCTCTTTGCTCCCTGGTACTATGACCAGTAATGTTTCAGATGGATCTTATTCCATCAGGCTGGGTTTCTAAAGTGAGGGTGAAGCATAAAGTCAGAGCTCTCCTCCAGCCTACACTGGACATGTTCTTTCTGTAAGTTGCTAAGACTTTGGGGTTGTGTTTCATTATTGCAGAACATAATTGAGTCTAAGACCAAATTTTGCATGTAATTCAAAACCTAGACTTACCAAAGTCATGTACCTTTTCACCTATGCATATATATGCATTTTCCTATGTGCATATATATACACACACAATATATGCATGTGCATTTATAGATTAAACACATTTCTACATAAATGTCACTCACTTAGAATTTATGAACAAATGATTCAAGAGCCATAACCTAGAAAAATAGGTCCTGATACAATGATATCTGAATCTGAATGCTCCTCCTATCTCTGTTCCTCACTTACTAATCAGCTCAGCTCACTAAGACCCTTCACCAGACTCGATCCCATGATCTGTCAGTTAAAAACCACTGTAATATTTTAGTCTTGTGAAATGCTTTTCTTCCATGAAGATCAAAGCAAATGAAAGCTTTTATTTGCCTCTCTGTATTACTCTAGAGACAGGTACATGTGAGACAAATTATTCACATCTGACTGACTGAGAAAATGAAGGGGAAAGGTGACAGGGGTGGAGAAGGGTACCCAATGGTACAGTGTTGGAGCAATGTCCAAAATTCATCTCCTCTCTCATGTCACGGTGTGTTCTCTCTCACCTCTCTACATCCTGCTAGGATAAACATATTGTATGATTATTCCAGACATTTAGGATCTCTATTTTTAAAATAAGCATGTAAATGAAGATTGACTAATCATTCAGACAAATCATAACAAAATGGATTTTAAGTCTTGACTTTAATAACATCTTGTAAATAACCTTCACTCTTCAGCAACTCCTAAAGCACCATTTGAATGTTTACAAATCACACAACAATGGACTTGAATCCTAAATCCCTATAATGTTCTGATTGTTTTTATGGAAAATAGCTAACTTCAGGTGTGGTAGCCTCACGGGTCACGAAACATTGGGATTACTACGAGTGAGGGCCCTTCTGCAGAGTGAGCCTGCTAACCTTACACTGTACCCTCTCACACTTTCCCACCTCACCACACTCCTATTCCTGCAGCAACCTCCTGGGAGTTAAGGAAAGATGGTTTGTGCAAACCATTGACCTGACAGTGAATAGCAATCAGAGTTATTTTGTTTCTTGAACCTTGAGAAGTGTGTAAATATCTTTGTATATTAGCAAAACACAATTGCTTTCTGAAGTCCTTATCAAATTAGCCAGAAGCAAGTTATAGTACAAGGACAATGCAGAGACTTTGATAAATGGCCTGCCCATGAGAAGACTAGAAAAGGATTTTAGATTCTTTAGAGTTTCGGTATGAACAATCATGGACTAAACAGTTGCAAACTTACAAGCAAAACCAATGAGGGCAGCAATTACAACAATTTTTCTGACAATAAAAATGAATTTCTAGACCCATCTATTGTCTTAACTCTGAAAGAACACAGCAGACATGCAACATATGTCTTCTGTCATACACCAAGCCTGAGTGATTCATGAATCCTTGTGTGAAAGTTACTGACAGTACTGACAGAAGACAGGTTTCTCATTACCCTGTTAGTAATGTTAGTCATTTTCTGCCTGGACAGCAAATCTCTCTCCAGGAAGTAAAATATCAGAACCCATAGGAGCTGCTCTCTCAGTAGTTTTTTCTCAGACCTCCTTGATTTTCCTTCTCGCTTGGAGAATAAAGGATGCATTCCACTCCTTCACAACTCTCTGGATATATGAGCCATACTTGCAAAGTTTAGAAAGTGATGATACAGGAATACATTGTTAAACATCTGATAACAGAGAAAATAGTCTTTTCATGGCCTTTTCATATTGTTTCACAAAGCAGGATGGTTTTAACCATTGCAAAGAGGTCCAGTCTCTGTCAGCATAGCACACAAGGGAATAATAACTCAGGCCAGCTATGGTTGAAGGATTTGAGTAATATATGAATCTTGTTAAAAACTCGAAGCTATCCTGGCACTTGTGAGTAGGACAGTGGTGTGGTTGGTGGCATAATACTGCTTTAGGCACATGCCCACAGGATAAAGTAGCTCAACTGCAGCTGCCTGGCTGTTGGGGTGTTATTAGTTAACTCTGACAGATTTCCAAGACACATGGTCCCCAGATGAATCCCTCGCTGTGATTCAATTTTTAAACTCAAAAACAGTTTCTACTGTATCAACTTATCATAACCTGTCAGGGTTTACAGTGAAAATGCTTCCATTTAATAAAGATATGGCAATCCTTTGCACATCAAAAGAAACAGTTCTGCTCTGCAATTGCCCCTATAAAACAAGTTACAGAAGGGAGATCACATTTTAACTCAACCTTCCCAAAACATGTGTTTCCCCTCCACAGAACTATTGGATTTGGTTAGATAATATTTTCAAAAATAACTATCAGATGTATTTTTAAATATATTTAGCAATGACAGGAAAATAAAATTGGTTTCTTAAAAAAGGTTTATGTTAATTTATTTCACATTTAACAAGTGGTATTGTTATTATTCTTTATCAGATCCTGGTGTCACAAGGATATAAAAAGATAGTCTTCAAATGAATCTAGCAACCAGAACAAGGATTCCCATGATTTGAGGAAAGTGCCCTCTGTAAAACAAGGAGATCCTTTGGGGAACAAGGATTTAAGGTATGAAAACAAAAACTGTACAAAGGCAAATGAGTTAGAATTCACAGACTGCTGTCTCCTCTGACACCAAACTGCCATGCCTTCTGTAGCAATGACCTTGGAGGCTTTTTTATAAGTGATAAACTGTCCAACAACTGCCCTACCAGATCATTCCTTGGTTGAAGATCAATGCGAGAACATTGCCACTGATGTCAAATTCGGTGTACGAAGGCTGGAAGAGACACAAGTATTCATTGGATTAGCATCTCAAATGATGAGAATCACATAGCAAGTGTTTACATGTAGGCATGACTTGGCTCCCAACTACTTTCTTTCACAGCAACAACAGAATAAATAGTAAGAAAGCAACTTTTAACATAGTAACTTTTAACATCATTTTAAAAGGCTGTGAAAGTATGGCAAGACACATTTATATTCTGCTGGGGAAATTAAAAACTGTAGCAACCTTTCTGAAAAAGTTTGATGATAGTACTTAATGAAAGTTTTAAAAAATCTTACTCTCTTTGACTCTGTAAGTCTACTTCTAGGAATCTGTCATAACAAAGTAATCTGAAATGCTGATAAATTTTAACAGGAAATATTGTAACCTTGTAACTATCCAATATTGGCTAAACAAACATAATATGTCTATACTGTGATATGTTATTGCATCTGATTATGGTCATTTTGGAATCATTATATTCATGAGTGAAAACTATGCTCTAGTGTTGAACAAAACTATATAATATGATGCATTCATTATGTGTAATCAGTGCTATATGAAACTATAAATAGAAAAAAGACTGGGAAGTAACAAGCAAATGGGAGTGCTAGGCTATGGTTTTTATTTTGTTTTGTAAGTTTTGTATATTTAATGATTTATTTCAATGAAAATATGGACTAATTTTATAATTAAATATAGAAACGGAAATATAACAAAAGTTTATGAATTCATTTAACTCAATGCCCAATCTCCATGCCCTAAACAATACTGTCACGCTTAGTAAGGCAACACCGGGCTGTCCCTCAGGTAGAAGAACTGCCAATAGAAGCAAAGTGGGCACCTGTGTGAATGCTCCCCATCCAAAGACTCCCTAGTATCACATTAGGCTTCCTGGCAGGAAACCATCTCTCTATGGAGTTAATGTTAATTAGCAAAAGCCGTAAAACTGTCTCCTATTTGATTTGAGATAGAAAATTCAGAAGAGACTAAATGATAACAAGTGAATAAGAGAGCAGCCAATATAAAGTGAAAAGGCCAAGAAGATGCCCAAAGAGAAACCATACAATACAAAATTTCAGCTCCCTAGCATTGCCCAGGTTGGCTTCAGCTCACACATATTCCCATAATAGTCCCCTCCCCTAACACACACACACACACACACCCAAATAAGCTGACCTAAAATAGTCTCTGTTTTCCCCAAACCCAAGAAAGCAAAAATATATTTGTAAGAAGAGAGAATGGATCTCTCTGATTTGGAGTCCAACAAAACTGTCCCCAACTTTCAATTGCTTTGCCTTAAAAGTTTTATGAATCCAAGCTTCAATTCCATCACTTTCTGCAACAGCAGAAGTACTTTTCCTATTCAGCTGAAAGATGTGGATAATACACCGTGGATTCAGAGAGTAAACAGCAAGTAGAGCATAACAAGCGTAATGTAAATCTCAAGATCAAATGATGATACATTATGAAATGGCAAATAGCCATGAAAATTAAATAGGACAAAATGATATGGATAATTTTGACATAAATTCTTTTAAGATACTGTTAAAAAATTATATACAAAATGTGCAGTCAAATTTGCAGATTTTCTCAAAGCATAATGTTTACAGGATGCACAAAGATTTGGTTGATAGTTTTTGTTCTAAAATAAACAGTGAAAAAAAATGTGTCCGCAGAGAAAAATGAATTACTTTTAAGTGAAAAACTTGAACTGAGTCTTTCTACATTTGGGTGAACACTTTGCTCTGGATCATCTAAACTTCTGTCCTGGATCTCTGTGTGAACACATCTGAAAAAGGCTTAGTTGGGGGTTTGTTAGTTGTGGGGCTTATAGCTGCTTTTCTCTGTCTCAGTTCAAGAATCAAATCTTCAACCTTGGCCTCTTAAGAATGGTGTCATGCTTTAGCCCCACAAACCACAGATTGTAGGGAAAACTTAATCTTTTGGATATTTATTTTCTTTGCTCTTTCACAAGCATATAAACTTGACGAAGGTCATTTGAGATGACATATCTCATAACTACTTGACTAAAAAAGCACCAAGGACACATTAGGAACCCCTGGCCTCACACTGTGTTTGCAGCGGGAGTGGCTGGAGGAAGAAAACTATCAGGTCTAAATTGACCTGATTCCAAAAAATACAGCTGCATCATAGTAGCAAGTGTCCTTGTGATACAATTAACTCACAAGTATTAAACTTTGCCCCACCATTTTCCAGCTAGGTGAGGCAGGCCAAACTATGATCTCTTCAGGGCTGATCTTGCTCGGTGGATAAATTAATGAAATGGACTACGTCAGGAATTGGCACACTATGGCCCATGAGCCTATCTGGACTTCCATCTGTTTATGTAAATACATTTTTACTGGAATACAGCTATATTTTCTATGACTGTTCTGGGTTAAAACAAGTTTATTGGCTGTGACAAAGATCACATGGCTTGCAAAAGCTAAAATACTATCCAGCCCTGTACAAAAAAGTTTCACCAGCTCCTGAACTAGATAATTTTACAGATCCCTTTCTAATCTAAACTATTATTGATTTAAAATTAATAATTCTTATTAAATAATTCCTTCTTGTACAAACATTAGAAATGAAATTTATTACTTTATGCAATAAACACAGAAAATTCCATTCTATAACAAAATATACATGAGAAGGCAAAAAATTACATAGATATACATGACATTCAATGTTCATTCTTTTAGAGATACACTGTTATAAAAACAAGAGATTATATTTTAAAATATTAAAATAATATCACAGTAAATATAATTTATACTCTATTAGTTCAATTGCCTCTAAAATAGAAAAAAAACTTAAAAGGAAATGATACTTGGGGAGAAGTAAACGAGCTTTCTTGAAGATAGAGTAATGAACTATTCAATGAAGAAGTACAATAAACTTACTACTGGCCCCTCACCTTAGCAACATTGTTGGAAGTCCGCAACAGAAGAACCACTTGGATTTAGGCAGGGGACCATAATAGCCACAGGATCGGAAATGATCTTGTGTTATTTTGAGACCTCTGTTTGTGGTGGGCAGTAGTCAGTCATCTACCCAGAGGGAAGACATATGGCACTCAATGGACCGAAGAGCCTGGGAAGACCCATTGTTTGCCTGAGAGCTCAGTTATTTTGAGCAGATTCCCAACCTGTGGATATGGTGAACTGCAATTAAAGATCTCAGAGAGAATTAGCTCTCTTCGCAATGGTCTGCCTCAGCTTTTTTTACACAAACCCAAATTCCCATAGCTGGAATCACTCCACTTCTAGCTGCAGGCTTTCCTGGGCTGTGGCTCCAGAGCAGTGGTTCTCAAGTGTGGTCTCCAGAGCAGAGTCAGCAGCAACACCAGGGAACTTGTAAGAAAAGTTATTTCTTAGGCCTTATCCCAGTGCTACTAAAGCAGAAATCTGTATTTTTCCTGACCCTCAAGTTTACTCATCTTGCTCAGATGATGTTCCCTGGTTGAGGATGTGGAGGTTTTAAGTAACAGCCAGGAAGATAGCCTGGTAAAGAGTCAGTAAAAAGTCACAAGCATCCCATGGAGGAGGAGAGAGGGCATGGGAATGGGAACGGGAACATGAAGGACTCTATCTGAAGTTCCACTCAAATATGTGGATAGAATCCATTGAACACTAACAGAATCCTACTCTCAACTAGAGTTGAAGTGTAGAGCCCCATGAGCTGAACTGTCTTGGTAGATGAAGCAGAGGTTTATCCTAAATCACTGGAGCTTTTCTCCAAAGACCCTCAAAGGTAACATAAGAAAAAATTACATTTCTCTACCACCTAAAAGAGAAACTTGCCTCCTGTACTTTGTACTAACTCAAGAGTTCTGTCAGCACTCAATAAATAATGAATTATAGTCATCTAATTACAGCTTTTATGCACCCAGGGCATGTTATATTGACTTCGTACTTGCATTCAAATTTTCTACCACTTAAAAACAAAGCAGTAAATGATAAAGGGCAAACAAAAGCCAAACAATGGTCTAAGAAAGAAATGGCAATTTTTATGTCTGTCTCAGAAGAGCTGAATCAGGCAAGAAAAACAGAAACGAAACCAAGCCAACTGAATACCTCATAGCAACAAATGAGAAAGCAATACAACACAGCATCTTGGATCTATAGCATGGCCTCACTGTTGCTCACTGAAGAGCGTTACCTAACTGCTCCTGGCTTCTCTGGGGATGAGGCATTTTCAGTGAAGGTGACAGGGATGACTTAATAAAAGGCATTACCTCAAAGGTAGATGGCCGGAGAGCCAGAAACTCTCTGCAAACCATCTTGAATGTAGGACTTAGACAGGGAATAGAGAGCATGAGATAGAAGGAAGATCACCTGTCAAATATTCCTTCACTGGTGTAGACAGAAACATCACTGGCTCTGGAGCACTAAGCTGAACTTGACTTCCTGAGCACATCCCTGGAAGTAGACACAGTGCTATCAACAGCCAGTGCTGCCTCCAATATGTGGAGGGTCCACAATCCCCTCAGCCACCCGCCATATTACTATCGTGGTGCACAGGTCAGGGCTCCTGTTTTCATACAGCTTTTATTCTAAAAGAAAAAGACAGATAATAAGCACATTTTTAAAGGACATGTCAAAATAAAATAAAGCATTATGTTGATGTGTAGAGTGCCTGATAGGTTATGTTAGATTGGATGATCAGAGAAACACTCTGAGGGGTAACTAGTAACTGAGTCCTTCATGACAAGGAAGAATCACCCTTGCCAAAGTCTAGGGTAGCAGTGCCCCTCGAGGGAAAAACAGCCAGGTGCAAAGGCCAGGACTATCTTTTGTTTGAATGTAAAGCAGAAGGCTATGTTTGTGGACTTTACAAAACAAGAGTAACAGTGGTAACAGGTGAGCTCAGAGAGAAAGAAATGAAACAGATCATACAGGACGCTGAAGGCCCTGAGAAGGGACTTGGAATTCATTCTTGTGGCTTATGAGGCCACATGAGGATTTTAACTACACAAGTGCTATCAATCCCCCAGGTTGTATTTTCCAGGATACATGGGGCTAGTTTTATTTGAAAAAAAATGGAAAGTGAAATCCTAGTCATGTGTTAGACCATAGAACAATGGGTGTTGAGCTTCTGCCCTTCAACTTTGTGGCAACAGAAAGCTGAGTACCGAGAAAAAGCTGGCCATGGAGTCAGCACTGGTGGGGTCCGGAGAAATCTGTGCCATTGTTTCAGGAAATGAAGTCACTCCACTCCCCAACCCCGGAGTACAGCTCCACTGACCAGAGCCCTGACCATAAATCATGTCTTCCTGAAAACCTACACAGCCCCCGTTAGTGTCTCTGTCAGGTTCCAACCAGGCTGTGGGCTTTATTAAGCAAGCACCATGTCTGCTGAATCCTTTTATTCCCAGTCTACTGCATGGTAACTGACGTAATTATCCAGTAGTGCAGTAGATTTCAAAGGAATTAATAAAATATGCAGTTGATAGCCATTTTACCTTGCTCCTAGAAACATCGGCCAGCTTCATGGAGAAGGGGCTGACTATGAGGCTAAGAATTCCTCAGTTCAATATTTTAACTGAAAAGTCAGTTCAACATTCTAGCTCTAGGATCATTCCATTAGCCATCCTGTGTTAATTTTACCTCAAGATTAAAAACCATGAGTTTTTAAGTCTGGCCTCTTCATTTTACTTGCTATCATTTACTGACATCTAACACCTAAAAAGGTGATCTCACCCATCAAACTCTGAGATGTCTTTCCTCCTGCAAAGTGTGTGTAAATGATGCAACACAAAGGAAAAGTCTGATAAAAGAAAAATAAATATCATACTTACGTATCCATATTCCAAATCCCAGCACCAGCAATAATTGCAAAACCTCACAAAACATGCCCTGAGAAAGTCACCAATGAGGATTGTGACATAGGTTGTCAGGACATCAGAAACAGTCAGCCGCACAAATTCCTGTCAAGATATTATCTGTATTAAAACACACATTTCTGTCTTCAGAAGGTCCCACTTCATATAAAACTGCTCATGTTTTAAAAAATTGTTAGCTTGAAGATTGCAATTAAAGAAAAAGAAGAAAACAACTAGACATATCTAGCAAATAAAAATGTTTCACCTATATTTTATTAGTGTAAAAATAATTATTCCCTATCCTGAAATCACTGTATCAAAAACCTTCTTATTGAGAAACCTAAGTATGACATGAGAATAAAAAATAGGAAATTTATTTTATTTATTTATTTTTTTTGGTACCAGGGATTGAACTTGGGACCTTTCACTTGGAAAGCAGGCAGTGGAACCACTGAGCTAAATCCCCGGCAAAAATAGGAAATATTAACCACACAGAAAGTTAATATTTTTATCTAGCATTGAATTGTATACTTTAAGTGGATAAAAGGTATGGTTTATGAATCATACCTCAACAAAATTGTTTACAAAGTACAAAAATTCTCTTCTAGGATATGGGTATTTAAAATTATTATGTACATTTATTAATGAAATTTAGAATTAAAATTAAACCATAGTAAAATTCTGCAAAACAAGATAAGTGTTACAGTAGTACCTCAGTTCAAAAACTTAATTTGTTTTAGGACTTGGGGGAAGATGGCCACATTTGTGCTCGTGTGGAGAAGATGGCTGTGGTTGTGTTGTCACCCAAAGTGGAGTTTTTGAACAGAAGGAAAATTTTGTCAAATGCTTTTGTTTGCAAACTGAATTGTTTGCAAACAGAAGCATTCGTGAACCACAGTATTACCATACAAGCTCACTCATTAATGAAACCCTAAGAATACATGTATGAATGTGCATGATATGCCTACGTATACATTCACCAGAGGTCTGTAAAATTCATGACATTTATGTGCAAACTGTGTATTATGACTTAGGAAAGTCACTATTTTCTCATAGAAATCACATGACAATAAATATTATATGTAAGAATGTACATACAATATTAAATTTTCATCACATCTACTGTTCCTTTTGTGTTTCCAAAATTTTGGGGTGACACCCTCTAACTTAATTGTCTAATAAGCCATATTTTTGCAGAAATACTAGTGTTGTCTAATATCAGAAGTTTTTTATTTTTATTCCCAGTAACCTCCCTTCTAAAATAACCAGTGAATTATCTCACAAGACAAAAGAACACTTGATTAGTAGTTGCAAGGTTAATTTCCAGCCTCATCCTTCAGAGTTGTGCCTCCTAAACTCCAGGCTGTCCTGTGCCACCTTCATGATCATTGCCACATCAAAGTCCCACACAAAATACGATGATCTAGTATCTCTTTTAACTATACTATATTTTTAAAAGATTAGCGCTACTACCATAAATGCAAGGTGTATATCACCTGCTGTAAAGAGCAGTTAATTATAAAGATATATAAACATAATAAAAACGAAAATTTTTTGGAAAACTTACTGTAAATTTTTAAACTTGCTTTAGCATTAATTACCACCAAAATTAGCATATGCTCTATTTGGAGAAGCGATCTCAAAGAAGAAGAGTGGAGAGTGGGAAGAATGACACAGAAAAAGAAAGACCACCTTCCCCCAAGAGGGTGCTGGAAGCTGTCCCTGCTAGGCTCCTTCGTCCCTCTAAAGATCCACACATCCAGCTCTCTGTACTCTTCCTGTATCACCCCTCCCTTGGTCCTCTCCACTCTGGTCTCATTGGCCTTCTTTCAACCCTCAAACCCCAAACCGTTTCAGACCACAGGATCTTTGCATATGGTTTTGCATATGGTTTTCACTTTACCATTCATTTTTAATTCTCCTCTTGATTAAGTTTGTGGCAATTAATACACATTATTACAGCATTACCAACTTAGTAAAATCTTCCTTATCTCCCTGCAAGCGCTCTATAATGAGCTCCATACATTTTATCCTTATAGTGTTTTACTGCCACTGTATATTTACATTTTTTGTGTAATAATTTTGTGTACTTTCTATGCCAAACTGCCATTCACTATAGAAGCTTGATGTAGATACACTCTGAAAATCAGTACTGCAGATAAGCAGACATTCCAATGAGTATAGCCAGCCTGCATTTCTTGTATGTAGTTTAAACAAACATGAGAACTCCAGCTATTTGCAGTTAGAAACTGCACCTTAGGGGACATTCACCTATAGGGGACAACAGGCCAGGAAAGATCTTAGTCTGCAAACTTCAGTCAAAACAACAGAACCAGCAGAAAATTGGCCCATCTTTCTTTCCTTTTGTATCTCTAGTATCTACCATAGTGCCTCATAGTTAGTACTCATTCAGTAAGTAAGAAATAAATGAATGAGTGATAGTAGATTTCTGAAGTTATTCTGACATATAAATGTTCTTTTCTCTATTCTTATTCTCCTTTGTATTCCCCATCAATTCTGAGCTCAGATCCTAATAATTAGCATGAACTGGAGATAATCTGAGAGATATTTTTCAGTTTCCACTACCAAAAAAGGAAGACTTCCAAAAGTAAAAGAAAATTTCAGGTGGTTAGGAAATCCTTCACATCTTCCTAAGCATCCTCATCCCAATGGCTGAAATACTATTTTCTCCCAAGATAAAAATTAAATATAAGAAAAAAATCTAACTTTTATAAAAATACCGAAGACTCAAAAGCTATAAAGTTTAAATATCTATTTATATACCATGAGAGAAACTCATTGCTCTAGAAAAAAAAAACACCAAAATGGTGGTCCCAGCCCACCTCAGAGATGACATCCACTTCCACTTCCTAACAATCAAGTCAGAAGGGGACACGTGGTCTCCACACGGGCTTCTTGTCAAGCATCACATTCCACCCCTGATAAATGCACTCTCAGGACATTGGCTTGAAATGTTTAGGCAACTCTGAACCATAAACTTAAAGCAATCACCGACAGACAAAGCCAAAAGAATGGGCAAGGCATCATAAAGGGCTACAGACCATAGATATTGCAGACCGGGAGTTTGGAGACATGTCCTGAGGCTAATTATGTTTCTGGGGATTGGTCCAGTGCTATGAGCAAAAGACACAAGCTTAACCTAACTATATAGGTTATATTTGGCTCCTCTCATTGACTTCTTGTGAGGTTTTGATTAGATTACATTTCCAAGTCTCAGTCTCCTCATCAATAAAATGAGAATGATAAGACATATCTCAGAGGATAATTTAAAAATTCCATGAGGTAATGTTTGACACATTAAAATTATCCAACAAGTGCTAACCATCGTTTTTTTATTCCGTTTTGTTTTTGTTTTTGGTACCAGGGATCGAACTTGGGTCCTTGCACTTGCGGGACAGGCAGCGGTACCACTAAGCTAAATCCCTGGCCCTAACCATTGTTATCCTTAGCTTTTGGCTTCTTTTTCTCCTTCTCCAAAATGTAGACCTCACTAAATACACAGTAGTGCCTCAGTTCATGAACGCTTCTGTTCATAAACAATTTGGTTCCCAAACAAAAGTACTGAACGAAATTTTACTTCTGTTCACAAACTTCACATCCAGTGACAAACACAACTGTGGCCATCTTACCCACACCAATACAAATGTGGCCATCTTCCCCAAAAGCATAAAACAAATTAAGTTCATGAACCAAAGTACCTCCATAACTTCAAAAAAATGTGCCCCCCAAAAGACTGCACTGTTTATCAAGTACCATTGGAGATGAGACTATATGATTACTTGGAAAGTTAAAAGAGCAGATAAATTACTTTCATATTGACTTAAGAGATTTTAGAGTATCACAGGATCCTTGCAGAAACCAAGCAGAATACATCCATGGAGAAGAGGAAACTTCTGGAGTGTTCTTATAGAACACTGAATGAGCCTTTACGGAGCTTCATTAACATTACATACACTCATCTGCCTTTACTACTTCTTCATTTTCAGAAGTGACTAAAGGATAGAAATGTTTCCAGGTGTAGGTACATAGATATTGATTAAAGGACATTAGAAGTTGTTATGTGCAGCACGTCTACCTCACCACCACTAAAAGTTGTTACGTCCAGCATGTCCCCATTCATTCCCATGGGTTCCTCCTGCCTCGCCAGCACTCTACTCAGAGCTGCTACTTCTTCCACCTGCTAGCTCTCCAGACTTTTGCTACAAGTGCTTAATGCTCCTTGGGAGAAAGAACATGAAAGAAAAGAAGGAACTGTTATCGACGAGCAAGTTAGAACAATGGAGATGTCCCACTCTGCGCTAGATTTGAGTCCTTTTATTAAAGCTGGCAGCTCGAGAAGTGGGAGAGGGCAGTGCCTGGAAAGTTCTCTCGGCATCAGGGGGTGGTTTGATTTCTCCTTTTAAATCGTCCTTTCAATTGGGAAGGGCTCAGGGGAAAGCAAGAAGAATCTTACAGAAGCAGAACCACGGCAGGTGAGTGTGGGGGACACAAGGACGTTTCACACACTAGGTGAGCTACAAAACATCCTGCAACTGCAGCAGGTTTTCTGCCAACCAGGATGTGGGGGTTTGGGGTGTTTTGTTCAAGCACAAGTACTTTGTCCAAGCACAAGTACAAAATGGCACTGAGGCACAAGATGGAGTCGGGTTGGCTATCACAGAACTCCAAATACAAATAGCAGTAAGGAAAGAGGGTAAAGCAAGGAAAATCACGATGAACAGCATTAAAAAGACAAAAAAGACAAGCAGCATAGTCCAAGGGCTTCCAAGAAGAAATAAGTAACTATCATTTCTTTTATTTTAAGTCAATATCATGGGAATCACAGAAGTTTAACATAAACATTCCCCTAGAGTGATAACTTGTATTAAATTCATCCTCCTCTCCACAGAGGTGGCCAGCCCAGATTCTATCCTCCACTGTTAATCCTATTAACCTTGTACAAAGGGTGTTTGCTTACTAACAAGTAGGTTTCGTAGCCCACCTTTCAGCCTGCTCTTCAGGATGAATAGAAGAAAACATCTCAAACTCTGAGTTTGCGAAAACTCTATTTTCTGATGTTTTCATCTCTTGAAACTTGTGTGGAAGATTTAAGTGGAAGTTTAGATGGATAAAACAGATTCATGTTAAACATCAAGACCAGGGTGAAGGGTACACAGGTAATGGCAAAAAAATAAGAACCAAGATACATCATGTACAGGTACAAACACCCAATGATAAATGTAAACGACTTGTATACCTAAAATATATCAATAAAAGAACTTAATAAAAAAAAATCAAGACCATATTTCACTACAAATAGCCTTGAAACATGGAAACTTGTAGATCCATGAATATTCATTTCTAATTGCTTCTATAACAAATTTAGTATAACTCGAAACAATTAAAATGCCTTTTCTTACATACCGCTCTGGAAGTCAGAAGTTTAAAGTCAAAAAGTGTACACATGGGGGAGAATCTGTTTCTATGCTTTTCCTAACTCCTAGAGGCATCCTACATTCCTTGCTTAGCTGATGGCCCCTTCCTCTGTCTTTAAAGCTCATCACTTCACCTCTGCTTTTGCTGTCATATCTCAATTTTCTGGCTTTGAGCCTTTTACACCCACTTATAAAGAACTTTGTGATTTCCTTAGGCCCACTCACAGGATTCGGGGTAATTCTTCTAATTCAAGATCCTTAACTTAATCACATCTGTGTGGGGAGATGCTGGCCAAGGAAGTGATTGAACCTGAGTCCACTTAGGAAGGGACCTTGGGCAACAACAGTTCCCATGCTTCTGGAATGCATGGTTAGAGCTGAGAGCACAATCTGCAGGACCACAGTCAGGAGGGTTAAGAGCACATTACGGTCAGAGGTATTTGTTTTGGCCACTGTGTGCCCTCTGCCCGGATGAGATTGCCTAAATTAGGTCCACATGAGTCACGTAACAAACCATCCCATTCTTGCCCTGTTCCCTGACAAAAACTCCTATACAATATGTTGCAAAATGCTTTTCTCCTACGTCTTTGTTCTCGTGTCGTTGAGTTACAAATAAATAACCACACAGATCTCGGTTGGTTGCTGTTTCCCTGAGGTTCTCTTATGTCCCTCTGAGTTCTCAGTGATTGAACTGAATCTCATCCCTGAGTAATCCTCTTGATCCTCTGCACATCCATGGTCACACACTGGACACTGCAAAGCTTATTTTGCCATGTAAGATAACATATTCACGGTTCCTGGGATTAGGATATGGATGATTTGGGGGCCATTATTCTGTCTACCATAACCTAGACCATAAGTATCTCTCTTCTAAGTGAATACAATTTTTATTTCACGTATTATTTCATATTTAATTTGCTCCTATGAGCATGTATGAAATATGCATATCTGAACATCGAACACTTAATAACACAAAAGTAAGAAAGAGGGGCTTATCTGGGCCCTGAAAGCTTACAAATAAAGCAAAATACAATCTTTAACTATACCATATTTTGTAGTTTGCCTTCAATTGTGTTTGTCATTATATACATTTGCTTTATTTTTTCCTATAACTGAAATCATAATTGATTGGCTTAAATCCAATGAGCATCTGATTGAGACTGAAGATATCCATCCCTGCTTATATTTCCTTAAATTATATTAGTTTAATAAGACTAATATTGATTGTTCAATTTTGGTTTATTTAAAAGAACACACAGCAAAAAAAATTCAAATAATTTCTCAAAGGCATTACTGCTGAACTGTTGTCTAACAGAAACAAGCACTGTATTTTAAAATTGCTATTCTCAATGATGAGCTGAAGTCCCAAACGAGATTAACACATGCACATTAAGGATGTAAATTCTAATGAGATATAATATAGGCTTTTCAAAATATAAATTGGATCTGTACAGAAATAAGAGATCCTGACATGAATATTTTTGTTGTTTTTGTTTGAATTTATTTGGTTTGGTTTCCCTTATTGGACAAAAAGACATGTCCAACATTATTTCTTTTCTCTGGTAAAATATCATTTGTCTTAGACTGGTGTCACTTACATATTCATTATGAAAACAAATAACTTATAGCAACATTTCCTCTAAATCTTAAGGAAAATTTGTTTGACAAAAATTGACATTACTAAAACTAGTATTAGTGTGTGATCTCCAAAGATCCTATTTTTGTGTTGTTCTGTTTTTAAGGCAAACAAGTAACACTACATAGAATTCCATTTAAATGCTAATTTGAACCTGCATTTAAATCAGGGTGCTTTATAAGAACCTAAGTGGAGAGTACAATTCTCACATCAGTGTGTTTATATCCAAGTGTAAAAATGAGCCTACAAGAAGTATTTTTCTCAAGGGATGTATGTGAGGACTGAATGAGATAATGCATATGAAATTCAGAGTCAGCAAACAATATTCAATAGATCTGAGCTATTTCTATTAATAAGCAAAAATAGGAAACACGTTTGGAAGAAATACTGACTGCTTTTTTTTCAATTGACTGATTTCTGTACTCATTACCTGTCCCACCATTGTTTCCCAGCAAGGTCCTCGAGGAACATCTGCAGGATGAACAAAAAAGGGTGGCCCAGTGGTATTCTCAGAGAGGGATGCATTGTAGGCTTTGATCATGTTGGCTTCCCACAGGGTTATATTGGCCTTCACAAGCTTCTCCTCTTCAATCTAGAGAGCAAAGGTATAGAAACAAAACTAAGTCCACACTGTTTTCAAAGGTATTTCTGGCATCTTGAGACAGAATTTAATAGCATACTGATGGTAAAGACAATCCAGACACCAGGCTTACCTTGTTGTTAATCTCATCCATCAAGGCAAGAATAAATACATACAAGTTGCCTAAAAGAAGAGCAAAAATGCGTCCTAGCAGCCATTTCAGAGCGATGAGAGGATGGTAGTCTTCCAATTCAGCAAATAAGTCAAACAGTGTTGGACAGAACATCCCCAGCAGGGACATAACCATGTTCATCTGCAAAGAAACACAAGGGATCAATCAGGTTAATGGTGTTTAAAATTTATTACTTTCCTCCAGAATTCTGGAAGACTTTTATTAAGTCTTATTCCATTGATTTTGTATAAAGCTAAAGAAAATTATTTCATGCATTTTTTTAGAATTTAGTCTCAATAAAACAACAAAGAAAATATTCAACTCACATTCACTTCACAAATTATATATGTATCTGAGTTGTATAGCTACTAGTAATGGCGATTTGTTTCCAGAGAACACATAATGTTCTATGTGGTACTGATTTTGATGTAGCATTGCATTTCACTATAAGAGTTTCAAAGGAAGTGGAAAATTATCTCCTTGAAGATGAGGTTGCAACTGGGAATACTAATTTTACTATCATCAATATATCAGTAGTTGAATCAGTTAGAATGGATGAACTCCCTGAGATTAACTTCAGACTAAATACTGAGTCTTGTAGAATGCATACTTATAGAGATTTTTTAAAAGGAATGAATTTTACCAAAAGAAAACAAAACATTCTGAAAAACAAATAGAGAATATATTAAATAATGTTGTGGAAGCCTAGGTATGAAAGTTAAAACTGGCCTATAATGCCATAGTCAGGAGAATAAATGATATAAAAGGGGAAAAAGTGGGGAGGAGGGACACAAAAGAGAGACAGAGAGACAGCAAGAGAGAGAGAGAAGTGAAAATATGAAAGGGAGAAAATGTGTTGTTCTTCTCTCCTATTTGGCACCCTTATGATTATATTACTAGGTTAAATAAATCAAAGATGAGAATCCAGAACATGAACTATTTTTATCATGAGAAAAAAATATTTTGGTTAACTTTTGTGTCTTTCTCAAATACCTGACTCAACTTGTCACTAGTAAACATTTCCTATTTTCCTTTCCTGACACCATGTTTTGATTGATTATAACTACAAGACTATATTTAGAAAATAACTGATAATATGTTTCTCCATTTTTATTAAGAACATTGTATCAGCATGATCAATAAGATACAAACTCAGCATGAAATACTATAAAATCAGTATAGCATAATTTCAACCTAACACAGAAAACTAGCAGATCCTGTGAAATTGTATATGAGGTAAAGTTAAATTTATTTGACTTTATGAGGTAAAGTTATTCATGAATCCTCATTATTACCTTCACTGACTTCTATGACTCAGGGATTCACTAAAATAGAGGTTAAACAGATTCTTACAAAGAATGACCCTTTAATAAAAATCAGTCACTCATCTTTAATATGGCTTATTTAAACAAAAGTGATTAATATGAATGAAGAACCAAAGCTGTATGTTCATTTTGCCTATATTTACTATTAGAATTATAAAAGATAACTTTAAAAGCAAACTTAGTACATGCTTTAAGGTATTCCTTTGCTTTTATGAAAAAAATCCCTCTACCTAATGACTTCTATTTTACAAGCTTCCATGAAATGTCTATGAAATTACAGTATGGTCTCTTAACTGTATGGTTTTCCCATCTCTACTGTTCCCAATTCTGAAATAACCAGAAAGTTTTTATTTGCAACCTTTTTTGTAAGTAGACTATCTCATTTGTTGTATAAGAAATTCTGTCCTTATGAAGATTTGTCTTTTTTTTTCTACAAGGATTTACAGAAGTTTTGCATGGAAAATCTGCATTAATTGCAACTAAATATGCATGTACTTTGAAAATGTCCAAGTTCAAAATAATGCCACATTTTCAACTAGCTCCTTGAGACAATTCATGATCAATGATTTCCTAATCCTAAGTGTCTCCCTGTAACATTTCTCTACACTGTGAAGGTAAACATGGCCAGCAGCTGGCCTTCAACCTCTGAATAGCAGAGCAAGTAAGGCACTGGGAGAAAGAGTTTGAAGATGTCCAACTAGGCTTCTCATGAAAAAGAGAAGAAAACCAAAAGCTAGGAAGAAGTCTTTAAGCTTATAGTGAAATAAGTATAGGTGCCAAGGGCTTTATCATAGCTGTTTCAAAGAATTCAGAAACTGGATCTTTCAGTGACACATGCAAGATCTTCAGGGAAAACAAAACAAGCTCAAATAGTCTTAGATTTCAAATCAATGCTCCTGGGCTCTCACCCTAACTCTTCTCCTAACTCTTTGAACATAAACCTATCACCAATCTCTTTTAATTCATCATTTCGTCTGTTAAAAATAAAAAGTAATGGTTGGATTATATGATTTCCAATATCTGCCCTGATTCTAACATTCCATGATGATACAAAATGAAAGACAGTACAGATTTGGGAATAAGAAAGGAATATGGTGGAATATGTGCAACAAAGTTGGTTAGTCACGAGGCCAAGGTGAGGGAACAGGTAAAGAGTGGCCTTGTTAAGGGTCCCATCATATAAACCTAACCCACAAAACAGCAAATAGAAGCTTCTAAGCACATAAAAAGCATGCAGAGACGAACTTCATTCTTTTCCCACCACCCAAGGGTGTCAGGATCTTGTTGCGCAAATTCTTGGGATCGCTTCACAGCCCAAAAGATGAGGTATCCACTTGCTCCAAGTGTTAGAAACACGAAGAAGTTGGCAAGAAACCTCAGGAATCTGATCAAGTGGACGTTTTCTTCTACTTGAGCTGCTCTTTCTTCAATGATAGCTTCCTATAGCCAAGCAAATCAAAACCCAGCAGAGATCTTAGCAACAAAATCTATCAGGAACTCGGGAATATGAAAAACAAAAATATAAACTCAATCTAGAATTCTACAAATCAGGTGAATACTGTCCCTCATGAGTGAAAGGGTAAATTCTCAAAAACAAACTCTAAAAGACTAAGATAGTCTTCATTTTACTCTCTCCCATACAATTTTTAAAGCTACAAAGTAAAGCTGCAATTTTAAATATTAAATTTATGCCTGTATTAGTGAGCATTTTTCTATTATTTAAACTCTCTGATTCTGATTACTGATGTTCTCCTGTTTCAATCAAGTACAGTACCATTAGTTTATTACCAAATTTAGAGAAGAAATGTACTCAAGGGAAAAAATGCTTTTGTGGATCATGGGTATTATTTCTCAGTCATAATCGGAACTGTGCCCAGATCCTTATAGGCAGAATGATGAGTTCATCTTTCTTCTAATTATCAAAATGCTTCACTAACTAGACCATATGGAATGCCTCCAACATTACTCTTAGAAATATAAGGACAGGCTTTTGAAGTTTGTATCTCTACCTTAAAGTTCATCGTGATGGAATTAAACTTATTGTCAGCTGTTTCCGGGTTGCCAATCAGATAGTCCCAGCTGCAGAACACCTTCCAGCTAAAGTTGAAAGTGTTTTCGTCACCACCTCCATCATCCCCAATATTTTTAGTCATCCTGGAAAAACAGGAAGGTTAACACAACAGCCAGAATAGAAAAGAAAGGGAGAAGGTAGGGAACGACTTCAGGATCATAAGTAAATTGGAGAAGCAATATCTAAAAGTCATATATTCTTCAATAAGTATATTCTAAAAGCCAAAAAATAAGTTTTATTTTGTAATTTTGCTTGAGTTTTTACATTTTTAATTTTCTAGGCCTTTGAGATGACACATGGATGATTTTAACAATTGAACGGGTATACGAAACATATTTTGTATGTATTTTCCTAAAATGAGATATTAATGTCATATAACTGTTTCTTAATCTTTCATAGGATGAGAATCCCTTTAAGACTCTTATGAGGATTACTAAACTCCCCCCCCAGAAAAAAATACATGTAGTTTGTTACACTGTTCTACACAACTTTAGTTGGTTCCAAGACCCCCTGAAGGCTATGGATGAACAATTCAAGGTCAAGGAACTATTCTGTGAATTTTAATTTCTGCTAGAGTCTCCTCCCAAAGAAAAATTAAATTGAATACACTAAAATTCTGTCTACTCTACAATTCTTGACCAGATGTCAAGATTTTAATAAATCTTTCATGCCAATAGTTGCATATATCATAATCAGTGATTTTTAAAAAGTAGGCTTGGAGAGTTTAAAATGAAATTCTATACATTTATTTCAATGGTTATAGATCTATCTTATACTTATCCCAGTTCTTTTTTCTCTATTACTATAAATAGCAAAATTAAAATTTCACATGATACCTATCAGAAAGCAGTCCAATAAGGTTTTGATTTTTTAAATATAGTGATAGAGAACCAAAAGAATAAGACAGCACAATGACACAAACCTCACACTGTATGTTGGACATGCACCTCTGACATTATCTAAATGTTCCCACTGTTAGCCCCAATCCTTATGGAGCTTGATATATTTTAATTAGGCTAATAAGTAATGAAAAATAATGCAAATTAATTATTATCATCAGTCTGTCACTTTACCCTTTGAAAATGTTAATTACATGTAGACTTAGCAAAAGATCAAAGTAGTTACTCTCTTTCTTATGAATGCAGAGGCTGTGGCTCAAAGACATGAAGTAATTTGCTGGACATCCTCCAGCAGTAAACCACCTAGACAAGGCAAGGGCTCAGGTTCCACTGGATTTGCTCCAGGGTCCAAGCTAAGACACCATGAGGAATTCTGAACTATACCAAATTCCTTTTTCTTTCAGGTCCAAAAGGGTTAAATCAGATAGTCATTATGATTAAACCTAGGGAGGAAATTGTTTATTTGATCATTATAGCACCATGTCTATTTTACCTTATCAGTGAGAAAAGGGCAGGGCCTAAAGTAAAAATGGCCCCTTGTCAGGTAAATGTTGAATGGACCTTTATCATTGGTGAAATTTTGTGGCTGAAGATGGTCTCCCAGCTAAGAAGGAAGTCCTAACTGGATGAGCACAGCTAAGGTGCAAAAATAGTAATGTGGCAGGAAAAGGTGTGGAACAGTGAATGGAGTACAGCAGGAGAACAAATTCAAACTGTGCCCACAACACATTTTTAAGGTGTGATCCTGAAAGATATAAAATATTACATACAGCTCTATCTCTTTTCTACAGAGCAAAAAAAAAAAAAAAAAAAAAACATACTTATAAAAAACCCTTCCTTTTCAAACAGCTGTGGTTTTGAACTTCTTTATCTATGCAATCTCAATACATCATTTGTTTTTCCAGGGGAG
>NW_004624736.1:135286-149160 GCF_000247695.1 Heterocephalus glaber
TGGTTGAGTATCAGAGTGTTCCATCTCATTTCCCTTTGGGGTTGCTGTAGGTGATCTGGAAGTCTGGTTTTGAGAATTATTTAGGTGTTTTCTCATTTCGACTTGGGGGGCGGCTGTTGGCGCCTGCACAGATTTCCTCCTCTGACCTGGGAGAGATGGGATGGGGCTGGGAGCAGCGTTAGGGATGGTGGCCAGGAAGCTCCTTCCTCTGGACCAGGAGCAGCAGGATGGCAGCGAGAAGCCCCTACCTCTGGGCCAGGAGCGGTGGGAGGGATGGTGGCCCGGAAGCCCCTTCCTCTCGGCCAGGAGCAGTGAGACAGAAGGTGGCCCAAAAGCCCTTTCCTCTGGGCTGGGAGCAGTGGGAGGGATGGTGGCCAGGAAACCCCTTCTTCTGGACCAGGAGCAGTGGGACAGTGGCTCAGAAGCCCCTACCTCTGGGCCAGGAGTAGCAGGACTCAGGACCGTGGTCTGGTGGTCTGGTGTCCTCTGCGTCTTTTTGAGGCCAGCCCTATTTACCTTCCAATAAGCTAGGGTAAGGCATCAAATTCATTATTAGAGAAACCAAATATTGTCATCTCCAGTGATGATATCTCAGAGAAAGAAAATATTAGACTGTGTCCTCCAAAGACTGTGCTTGGTTTTCTCTACTTAGAAAAGATTCTTTCAAAGAGAAATCTTTCAATGGTGATGAGGTGAAAGGGAAGGAGGAGGAATCATTTTAATCCTGAGGTACCATGGGAGGGTGGTAATAAGTTTGGGCAAGGTATCAACTACATCACAGGTGCCTGAATAAGCAGATATAAAAGAACGAAAAGAAAGTGGATGGAGCAACAACAATCTAGACAGAGAGGAGGAAATAAATTTTCACTTATTTAGAAATGATGTCAGAGGCTGGCAATGACTCAAAATCTTGGAATATGCAAAATCTTATAAGACAAAGACTTGGTTTTGATAGGTTTAGTTTTCTTTCTGTTTTTGTTTTTATTTTCACAAAATTTCAGAGCACAAGAATTATATCAAGGTCATATAACTCCAACAGAATTTGCCAATCAGCAGGAATTTAAAAACTGAAAACATCCACACAGGACAGGCTAAGGAGAGACACTTGTCATCAACATAGATGCATCCTCACCAGAACTGGAAAAAATAAAGGCTGAATTAGAGGATAATCTTCAAAACTCAGTTCTGCAATTTACTGACCATATGAGTTTAGTCAAAGTATCAAACTTTGCTAAGCCTTAATTTCTTGATCAATTCAATAGGAACAACTAATACTCACTTAACCCCACCATACAAGATGCATGGGAGAAACAAATTTTTCTATGTAATAAGAAGCACAATACAGATAGGTGGCAAGATGTGGTGGGTAGAAGATACATTTTTAACTAGAAAAAACTAGGTTCCAGTAGTTACTGTGGTCAAATAATATTAGGCATGTAATCTAGTTTCTCTGAGCTTTACTTTATTATATGTAAATTTGTATAATAGCTACTTTGTAATGTGTAAGAGCTAAAGGTAATGATAATATATTACAAATGCTCTGAGAGTGTTAATTATTATTATTGTTTAAAATGTAAATTATGGTTATCGTTTCAGGTTCAGAAATCTGGATAATATATTGCCAATTTGCCATACTGAGGCAAACTTATATGCATATTTTGAGGCTTGTTAATAGCACATATAGGTATATGATTTGTAAAAGATAATATATGTAGACAAAATTTTTAATATCATTTAGAGGTTATATATGACACATGATTTAAATATTAAAGGACGTTATTAGCCTATTCTTTCTGCATTATTATTACTAGGCTCATTAACAGAAAAGTCTTAATCCTAGGGAGTCCTACAATAGAAGAAAGTCTTAGAAAAGCCTATTGAGATAAGAAAGACATCAAGGAGTTTCTTTAGTCATGCATTCCTCAAATTATTAGCTCCTTCCAAAAGTTTAGCTGCTGTAAAATATATCAGTAAATTCCAAATTTTTTAGTTTGTAGAATTGCTTTTAATGGTAACAGCTAGGTTTTAAAAGCAAACCAAACTTACTTTGGGATATTAAATTTCAAATGGATGAGGCCAACATATGAAGGAAGTGATGTCTTCCATGTCATGTAACTTTACAACATGATGCTATGCTAATTTGCCCTTAATAATTATGTAACTGTATTTACTATAAAGATTTCTAAGCTTCTAATGTGGTTAGGGTTATACACTGTTCTGGAAAAAAAGAAAAGGAAGAAAGGAGCTTAAAACTATAGTGATCAACCATCTCTTTTTGGGGGTCTGGGGTGATTCCTAGTATGCAAGACTTTTAGTACTAAAACTGGGAGAGTTCTGGGATAGCAAAGGTGATCGCTCTAAATCCTCAGAGTATTTCTTAGCCTTTTATCTCATTTTACCTTCTGATTTACCTATTATATAATTACAACAGATATTTGCCTCTATTTTATGAATGAGGATGCTGAAGTTAGCAATATGGACAAGACTAGTCCATAGCTGATTTGAGAATTCAGATATCCTTTTGTTTGAGTAATATATCTCATAAATTTGATTGGGGTAGAAAGTAGAGATGGAAAGAGATGGTAAATGATTTCATATGATCATTTACACCTCATCAACTCTTTTTCTACCAAGTATTGTTCCCAGGGCTAGGAGTAAGGGTGGGAGACATGTATTGCTTTTAAATTCTTTGCTATATAGGCAGGTGATTGAGTTTATATCACTTGCCAATAACAAGTAACCAAAGTGCCATGCCAGACTAAGCGGCCAAAGCCAGGCTGGCGTTGCATAACACAGATGACTATGAGGGGGGAAATGTAGAGTTGGGGCCTTTTAGCTATGTTAAATGGGATCTTTGGGCAAATTTGTGAGAGCCAACAAAAGCATCCTCTAGAGCGGCATTGTACAATATGGTCATCAACAGCAAAATGAGGTTACTCAATATCTGAAAGACTTAGTCCCAAAAAAACTCTATAGCAATTTTATATTAATTATTGAAATAATAATACTTTGATACATTAGGCTAAATAAATTATATTACAAATTGTTTTACCTTGTTCTTAAATTTCTTTTTACTCTACATTTGCAGTACATAATGATAACATTCCTTGTGTGGAGTTGGTACATATCATAACACGTCTTCATTCCTTTTTTCCTCCCATTTTCCTCCTCACCCCCATATCTTAATCCCCTTCCTATTAAAAAGAGATGTTTCCCTACTTCCTATTGTTTAGCTTTTATTTTGCTCTTGTTTACATTTTGAGTTTCTCAGATAAAAGAAACTATGGGATATTTAAGCTTGTGTGTCTGATTTATTTCACTTAACATTATAGTTTCAAAGTGCATCCATGTTCCAACAAATGGATCTATCCTTTTATCTTTCTTTATGACAGAGGAGTACTCCATTGTGAGTAAATACCACATTTTCTTTATCCACTCATCTGATGACGGACACATAGGCCACTTCATGATATATTAGTCATGTATGTGGTTTGCCTTCTACAATGCTGTTCTGGCTTCTTTAAATTCATCTGCTAGAAAATGGTTGTATTCAACTCAAATCTTTAACATACAACTGTATAACCATATGTGACTTCCCTCCCCTTGCTTTATTTGGTGATGCTGGGGATCAAATCCACGCGAGGTAAGGGCTTTACCACTGAGGTACATCGCCAACACAGTCCTCTTCTGGGGAACTATTATGTGACCTCAATTTCTACCATAATGGCTTTACTTGGTTATTGAATAAGTCTGTGAATAATGGTTATCATATAGTCCTAATAAAATGGTAAACTTTTTAAATACTTTTAACATGCCAGCATATTTACATATTTTGTATTTATGGGCTTTCGTCTATTACACCTATTACACCTATTACACCTCTAGCAGAAATAAGGAACAGGAGCAAATTATTGATGTTTGTACAAACTAACAAAAAAGGTACAGATGGGAACCGAACCTAAACAGAATGGCCCAAGATCTCACTAAGGCAAATAGACTCTGCAGAGTCACTAAAAGAAGCTGAGAGGGCTGGGATGTAGCTCAGTGATAGAATGCTTCCTTGAGGTCATGGGTTCAATCCTCAGTACCACAAAAAATAGTTGAGTACAATAATTAGATGAACAAAGATATTCTTCCCCATGGGCCACAGAAATTAAATGTTCAACATGGAAATAATACTCATGAAGGGCTCAGTAATAGAAATGTTATCTTTGACAATTTTAGTTCAATTACACAAGATGGTCACAAGAACAGAAAGTATCTTGGATTTTTAGAATGTGGTGGTGCTTTATCCGATAGACAGATACTTTATTTTGGGGTCTCTGATTATATTTGGACAAGTTAATAAATACCTTGGAAATGGGGTCTCCAATAAAGTACGTTTCAAGTCCTGAGGGAGCTTAAAAAACTAAATATGACTGTTTCCTTGGGAGCAATCAGAAAATAGGTAGGCACAGAACACAAGGCATATCAGAGGCTGCTTCAGAGAGCTCCTGCTGTGCACAAGACCCCTCCTAGGCCCCAGAGCAGAGATCCTTCCCACAGTGAGGCAAAAGGCCAATTTGCCTTGTGTATAGTCAAATAAAAGAACAGAGCTCTTACATGAGATGTTTCAACTTTACTCCTGAGGTAGTTCAGAAAATTGACTAAAGGATGAATTTTTTCACAACCCTAAGTAACTGCTAAGCTTCTGCAGGATCTTTAAGAAAGGTATTATAAATATATTTGTGGCAGGAGGAAAAAAATGAACTGCAATTTTAGCAGTTCTCTGGTGAAATTCATTCCCGTACTCTAATAAATCCTTTCCCAAGAAAAACTATGCCTATACAGTGGATCAAGATGGTCTCACTAGGGGCCATTTGTTTTTTCTGTCTTACACAGCTAAAATTTTTTGGATGAATGATTATTCTGGCTTTTAAAAAATGAACACAGAACAGATCCTTCCTGTTGAGCTGATTGTGCAAGTCACAAGCCTTTCTGCATGCAAAGAGTCACGGCTCTTTCCCTCTCCTGACAACACTGATTCACAACTTGAGGTACAAAAAGGCACATTTTAAAATATACACAAAAACAAAATAGACATGCAACTATCACTCTGACCCAGTAGGACAACCCAAAGGCCTGTGTTTGTGTTCATTTTGAGGATATAATAGTCTAATGTTAGTTTTGGTATTAAAGCTACATTTCATTTCTTATAAACTCCACATCCTCTAGCTATGACATAGAACAAAATTATACCTAATTCTCAAGTCACTTTCCTGTTTGAGTCTAGAAATCATCATTTTCTTCCCAACAGAAAAATGAAACTTACGCTTTGAGGACAACCACAAAACTGTATCCAATGCACATAATCCCCACCAGAAAATAGGAGAGCGGCAACCTGAAATTCAGCCATCCAATCGTTCGTTTATTGTCGTAATAGCCATAAAAGAGGACGGAATATTGTGCCAAGCCCTAAAATCCAACAACAGAGTCACTTAGCAGATGTTGTGAAGAGCAACTCAAAGGAAAAGACAGATTCTTAACAGAAATAACAAACAACATTAAATTTTAAACTTGGGTCATAGCTCTGACATCATCTCTATTCTTTTGTTCCATAGAATGAATGTTTCAGCTGCCACATTGATTGGTACTTCTTGTTTTACTTAAAATTCAATGTTTCTAAATGGACAAAAATGTTAACCAAATACAGGCTTGCTCAGCTGTGAAGCCATTACTGTGAAATGCCCATTGATAGAAACATCAAAATAAGCTTCATTATCAATTTGAAGAGTATGCTCAATATGGGTGAGGAAGGATGTGTTCTAAAATGTACTTCCTCTAAGGGCTGGGGCAGATTCCCAGATCCAGTGCCCTGAGCCATAATTCGATTCGTTCTCTTTAACCACAGAGGCTGCACCTCAGCTTCCACTTAGCAAAAACAATGAGCAGGTGAGAAGACACTAGAACCAATCTGCATGATCTATTCATCAAAACTATAATAGCATTCACTCATAACAAATATGTTCATTGTGCATTATGTTCTCCTTCCTAAAAACTGTCTTCTAGGATTGGAATCATCATCTCCCAAAGCAACCCAAATAACCCCTTTTTATATGCAGAACATTGGCTTTATGATATTTATTTTTCTCTTTCTCACATTTGCTGTTTTTTATTCTTAGAATTGAAGCATTGTTTCCATATTGCCATATATCTTTTCCCCAGATCCTCTCTGAAAAATCATTTAAAATTATACCTGTATCAGTCACCTTCCCCATCGGTGGTCACAACACCCAACATTCACAACTTAAAAGAGAAAAGGTTGAATTTAGCTTATGGCTTTGGGAGATTCAGTCCATAGTCAGCTGGATCTGAGCCAGGAACATCATGGCAGAAGGGTGTGGCAGACCAAAACTGTTTGGCTCCTGGCAGCAGGGAACAAAGCAGGGAACAGCTCCACAAAGAAATGGACAAGGGATCAAGTACGGTACCCAAGGTCACACCTGTATGACTCACCCAGAAATACCTCATGTTCTACTAATTTGCTAGACATTTCTAAATCCAATGGAGTTGACATATCAGGATTGATGTCACATTATGCTTTATGAAATGAGATGATAATAACTTGTCTATTTGGGGCGTCTTCTTGAGATCCACATGAGTCAATCTTGAATCTTTGAAAATCTAATTGGTTACTTTTCCATCATTTATACCAACCTAGGATTGAGACTTTGAAGGGGGGCATGAACAATAAGATGTTAACTCCTTAAAGAAGAATTAAGTAATTTGGAAAATTGCCTTTAACAAAGATCAGGCTCAGCTCAAATCAGAGGTCAGTGGAGATCTGAAAAAAAACTATTGCTTTCAAAATTTGTGGTAAGAACTAACAGAAAATTTTACAGGAGCTGGTGGGCTTACCTATGGCAAGTATGAGATGAGCAAGTTGAAAGTAAGTATGGAAGTGCTGGAGTTTCTCTGCACCACCTAGGCCTGAATATGTATTTTTGCACTTTAAAAAAAATAAATTCACTGGGTTTGGTGGCACTTGTCTTTAATCCTACGTACTTGGAAAGCTGAGTCAGGAGGATCCAAATTTGAGCCCAGTCTGGGTAATTTAGAAATTAAGCAAGACCCTGTCTCAAAATAAAAAGTCTGGAAATATAACCCAGTGCAAATTCCTGGGTGTGTGATGACTCAAGAGGAACACAGAAGGGCCGGGGATTTAGCTCAGTGGTTCCATCGCTTGCCTTGCAAACTCAAGGACCTGAGTTTGATCCCTGGTACCAAAAAAAAAAAAAAAAAAAAAAAAAAGAGGAATATAGGAGTCCAGATTAAAGTTTCTAAGTGTGTATGACAAGGTGTGGGTAATTCAGTAAGTCAGACTGCCCATCCCAATGTGGCGGGACACCATCCAACCCACTGAGAGTCTGAATAAAATGAAGGAATGAACAGAGAAAGGAGGAGTTTGCCCTATGTTTTTCTGCCTTACTGCTTGACCTGGAACATTTCATCTCATTTTCTGCCCTCAGACTGGGACCCACACAATCAGTTCCCTGGCTCTTAAGCCTCCCAGACTCACTCTGACTTAATTGCTCTATTGGCTTCCCTGTGTCTGTAGATTGCAAAGGTTATATTATGGGACTTCTAAGCCTCAGTAATTACATGAGCCAATTCTTCAAAATAAATATCACTTCATGTATAATAAATCTATTGTTTATAGCAATGTATAAGTAACAGATACAATATACAAAGCTTTCTATAAGAAATATAAATATATTAATTATATGGTCATATTTCTCTGGAGAATGCTACTCTTCAACCCAAAAGAGCATTTGTGTTAAAAACAACTAGTGAAACCTCAATTAAGGAGCAAGTAGGCTAATCTTAAATCCAAAGTCAGAAACTGCATACACATAAATCATTTATGTGCCCAATACCCAGAAATCTTTATCCTCAGAAAATATGCACTGACAGGATTTCCCAGATGCCAGTTCCACATGTTGTTCTGGCTTCACATTTATCTGGTGAAGGTTTCTGCTTCCTCTCTATCATGTTAAATCATTCTACCCTGGACCTCCATGCTGGTTTCTTTGTCCCAGCACAACAATAACAAAACCAGGTAAGTGTAGACTCTTGGCCTCTTGCTTAGTTTAAGGATTATATCCAGAAATGTTTACCCCACCCCATGGCTTTAAACTCCTCCTTTTTTTTCTCCAGTAACTGATGCTCACCCTATTTCCTTGCCACACTCCTGACACACGGTATTAATGGTTGCAGGAATAATATCAATCTATATGTGTGTTGATGTTTAGCCTTTGTCAAACACCTTGCTTCGTCTCCCCTCAAGAATCATATGAAGTAGCTGCTACTGAGGGCATCACTTCCTCCACGCTTGCTGTTTCACTCCATATGGAGAAGAGCCACAATACGCTGCTTCTAGCTGTTCTTCACTGCCTTTCTCAAGCCCTCAGAAGTGGGAACCAATCTGACCATTGAGCAAAACTGAAGAAACAGGGATCACTCTTTCTCTTCCCGAGAGTACTCTGTGTTCTGTCCCTGCAAGAGAACACCTGTCCTGCTAGCAAAGTCAGCTGTGAAGCCTACTTGTCCATAAGGAGATGCCCCTTGTTTAATGTGCCACATCCTTTAACAATGACGAAAGCGACATGCTGACCTCCCCCTGCCTTACTCTTCGATTCATTTCTGGTCAGCTCACAGCCTGGCTAGACAATGGAGGCACTGTCATTTCCCGTGATCTGGCCCCTCCCAACACACACAAAGATGCAGACATTACTACTCCTGTACCTATTTTACAGATGAAGAAACTAAGCTTTAGAAAGGGTAAGCAACTTGTCACATTCACATAGCTAGTAAATAATAAAGTCTGAATTTGAAGTGGGGCAAATCCAAGTCCCATGTATTTAACCACGATATTTCTTCTCCTGTGCTTGCTTTGTCTCCTAAGACTCATGTTGCATTAGTGCCATCATACCTCAGGAAAAGAAGACCCCTTGCCAACCCATCATGTACTTTCATCTGCACCCTGGATTGGTCCTTGGTGGTTGGTTGCAGGGCCTCTTGGGAAGGACTCTGGGAATTCTTTTTGAAAAGGTTTCAGAGGGCTTTGTCCTCACATCCATAAATATTACAACCTAACATCTTCTTTCTAACTCATAATTACAGTATTGGAAAGAAAAGACACCCTGAAAATAATATGAAAGGCAAAAGTAGATACATAACAAGCATCTGGTGAGCTTGTTAGATTAGCACAATAGCTCCTGGGACAGCTCGCTCATCTGGTATATGTGCGATTCGACATATGTTCAGTGGCCAGTGCTTCATAAATATTAGATCACAACAAAAGTGGGGAGGGCTTTGGTTTATATTGGTAGGGGGCATGCTTTTATTCATGAAGCTTTCTTCAATTTGCCTATTTACTATACATACAGTGTAAATGGGAAAGGCATTATTAAAGAGCACAACTTTAAAAAGCCTTATCAAATCCATCGTAGGAGCATGTTGAGGTTTGGCTTTACATGTGAGTTGAAAGTCATAGAAGGGGAATATCCCTCCTCCCCACCCAGTGGGCATGCCAGCCTCTCTTTCCATAAAACTAAAGCAGCAGACATCTGGGAGTGACTAAAATAGCAATGACTCCTAGCCCAGCCAAGGTTCTCGTGAGCTTCTGTGTCAGCACACCCTGCTTTCCCTGTGCAAGCCCCTCTCCATCCAAAAATCTGTGACAAAGAAATCACAGCCAGAGCCAAGTTTCAAACAAGCACAAAAAATTCCTGTCCAACTCTGGGGTTCTATGTTCACATACCATCTACTGAGACTAACTTCTGTTCGAATATTGTGGCTGGTCCAATTCATCATTCCTGACACATTTTCACAAGGGAAAGAATGTTTTGCTTATGTGGTCACTAGAAATCAACTCAGGTATTTATTTATCTAACCTTTATGGAAAACTTAGCACTTGCCAAATATTGTATCTAGATGAAGTAGGAGGCTGGATTACAGAGATCCCCCAAAGAGTTCTGCATTCAAAATATCCACTTCATAAGTATTTGTCACCTGAAATTACATCAGAATCCCATCCTTTATGGTTTCTTATGATAACAAGTAAATACACATTATTAAAGACAACCTTCTCTTATGATGGTAAATGAGTTCCATCAAACTTAGCAACTCTTTAAATTTGTAGTTACCATCAAATCATTGTTTTGCAGTAAAAAAAGAAAATAGCAACGTCAAAACTGATGGAAATGGGAGATACAATTTATGAAGATGTCTGCTGAAGGTTTGTGAGGTGCAACTGGTACAGGAACTGAGTGAGGGAACATTTCTTCTTCTCTCTGAGTTGTTTTCATCATTTACATCTTATGATCTCTGCTCCTAAGGGAAGAGCCAGCTCACTAAGGGCATGTGAAATTTACATGCCTAGATTCGTTCCCAAGAAGTCTGCCAGACTAGTTGGCATTATGTCACCAAAGGACTATGTATTGATCTAAGAATCTCATCTCTGTCAACCCAGTGTGGGGCTCAGCCCAAACAAAGGCTGTGGAAAAAAAAAATCATGCTGTCTGTATTTTAAACTCCACTGAAAACTAAGTAACAGCAATGACAACAACATGAAGAGTTCTGATCCAAAGTAGAGGAGTCAGTCACTCTCAGGGCCAATAGACCCCTGTAACAGCCACAGAAGTATACTGATCTCCTTCAGAAGCCAGATCCAGCTGCCACCCATCTGTATCCATCAGGATGCATCATAATCTGCCCAGTGGGGTCACCCACAGCACACACTCTCCCCAACAATGAATGAGCATCAAGGGGAATTCCAGACAGAGCTGGGTAAGGTTTCGCCAATATGGGACTCCTGCAGTGGACATACTTTTTCCAGATTCACCGTCACCCTGGCCAAGCCTTTTTCAGAGCAATATTTCAGTCTGAGACTCTCCATACCCAATCCTTCCTTCCTGGTCTCCTTCCTCAGTGGCAGACTTCATAGCCATCTGAATGCTCTCCCCACCTACTCCTCTCCCACTACCCTTTAAAACTACTTTCCCCCAAATTCTCCTGCATGTAATATGGTTCTATAGTTTACTTCTCAGGAAACCTTAAACAACCCACTCTTTTTAAATGACTCCTTGGAAATAAAGATGCATTGGAACTACTGAAATGTACCTAAAATAACATTGTTATTCTATGTGTAGATCACAAAAATATCTCTCCTAAATGTGCCCTACACAATAAGAGATGAAGGAACTTAAGAGATTTGAAATATGTTCCACATCAGACACCTACACTTTGGAAAATAATTATTCAAAAGATATATTGATGTTGGTTAAATAATAAACTGAATTCCCTTACTGATATTTACCTCTGACCAGTGTCCTTTGAGGACCAACTTCCTTCATGGATCAGTTGTAACTGAAAAAATAGTCTCGGGATGATATGCTAAAGTAAAACAAACAAGCTTACATGAAACACAGCCAGACTTCAGTTAGAATTTCAATGTTTACTTGAATTATTTGTGTTGTCTTTGGCAAATTAATTTCTCTAAGTCCCAAATCCCTCAGCTGTAAAAAAATAATAATTTCTGGTTTTGAACAATTATTTTGGAGATAAAATTTAATGCCTGTTCCTGTTCAAAACGTAATAGTGTTAATGTTCATGTCTGGGCCTTCCTATGGTTTCCCCTACATCCTACACATCTATGATGACAAGTAGAAAAAAGGAAGGTTGGAACAGAAGAGGCTTCTAGATCGATGTGTCACAGCTCCCAGTGCAGAGTAGGAGGCTTCTGGGCCAGCCTACCACCACTCCCAGCACAGACGAGGTGAGCCACACAAGCACCAGCAACATCCCCATCAAAATGAGAAGACATGTAAACAAGCCTCAGAACCAGACTTCCAGATCACCTACAGCAACCCCAAAGGGAAATGAGATGGAACACTCTGACACTCAACCACCAGGACTCCCTGAACTAGCAACAAAAGAGGATCTGGAAAAAATGAAATCAGAAATAATTTCTCACATAACAGCAGAGATTATACCCATAGTGGAAGACATGATTAATAAATCTAGAGAGGCCACAAATAAAAAAAAAAACGAGGAGCTGAGAAACATGATGGAATCCCAATACAGGAAATAAATTGGGTCCATAAAACAGATGCAAACAGATTTCCAGGCAATTAAAAACTCCATTGAAAGTCTACTGCAGCAGAATGAACCAATATGAGGACAGAATTTCAGATATAGAAGATAAGATTGCAGTTAGTGACCAGGAAAAGAAAAATTTCTTTAAAATTGAAAGGGATCATGAGAAATCAATCCAGCAGCTGCTAGACGATGCAAAGAAGAATAACACAATACAGATTAGACTCAATGAAGAAACAGGAGAGAGTGCAGATAACATAAAAAAAATTGTTCACAGAAGTGACAGCAGAAAACTTCCCAAGAAGGGGAAAAGAACTTGACATACAGATAACTGAGGCATATAGGACTCCAAATAGCCTTGATCAAAAAAAATGTACACACAGGCATATAATTGTTAAGATTCCATAGACTCTACAGAAGAACAAAGTTCTACAAGCAGTTAGAGAAAAGAAACAAATCACATACAAAGGAAAGCTCATCACAATCACAGCAGACTTCGCAGCACAAACCCTCAAGGCAAGAAGAGCTTGGAGTGACATATTCCAAGCCCTAAAGGAAAACAGCCTGCAACCCAGATTGATGTATCCTCCAAAACTACCTTCCAAAATTGATGGAAAAACAGATACTTTCATGACAAACAGCACCTTAGGATCTTCATGAATACCAAACGAGCACTCCAAAATATTTTAGACAAAATCCTAGGAAAAGACAATGAGGATCACATCCCCAGGAAGCCCAAGAAGAATGAATCCACCAGGCATGACAAGAAATTAAATGTGAAGGGGGAGAATGCAACAAAAAGAAAAAGTCATGACAATGATAAGTCAACACATATCAGTTATAACCATCAATGTTTATGGTCTCAACTCACCAATCAAAAGAAATAGATTGGCAGAATGGGGCAGGAAGCAAGATCCAACAATATGCTGCATACAAGAAACACTCTTAATTCAAAAAGAAACTCAGAGACTGAAAGTTAGAGAGTGGAAAACAATATTCCATGTGATAGGAACCCAAAAAAAAGCAGGAGGAGCAATCCTCTTTTCAGATCAAGCGGATATCAAGCCCACACTGATTAAGAGACAAACAATGATACTATATCCTTGTAAAGCGAGCAATCCAAGAGTAAGAGATGAAAATAATAAATATCTATGCACCAAACACTAGTGTGCCCAAATATATAGAACAAATACTAATGTTCATGAAAAATCATATAAGCACTAATATAATAGTAGTGGGGGACCTCAATATCCCACTGTCACAAATAGATAGACCAACTAGAAAAAAAACAAGCAACAAAATACTAGAACTCAATCAAACTCTTGAACAAATGAACTTAACAGATGTTTACAGAGTCTTCCACCCATAAAATCAGAACACACATTCTTCTCAGCTACACATGGGTCATTCTCCAAAATAGACCACATACTCGCTCATAGAACATACTTACATAAGGGCAAAGGAACTGAAGTTATCCCCTGTATATTTTCAGACCATAGTGCAATGAAATTGGAGATCCACAGAAAAAGAAACTTGAAAAATTTCATAAGCACATGGAAATTGAACAAAACACTTCTGAATAACCAATGGTTCACAGAGGAAATTAAAGAAGAAATCAGACAGTTCCTTCAATTAAATGACAAGGACAATACAACATATCGGAATCTATGGGACACAATGAAAGCAATCTTACAGGGGAAATTCATGGCAGTGAATACACATATTAGGAAAACAGA
>NW_004624736.1:154906-227093 GCF_000247695.1 Heterocephalus glaber
ACCAAGAGAGATTATGTAAAGGTGCAAATTTCCAATGATGAATGTCATTATATTGTATACCTAAAATGTACCAATAAAATAAATTTTTTTAAAAATGTACAAGATGTCATCCGACTGAGCTGCTGATTGCATTCCCCTTTATCCACAACTCAGATCTGTACTCATATAGCTGACTGTCTGGTCTTTTCTTACATTCCTTCCAAATTCTACCTTGTTCCTCATCTTTCTCCATACAAAGATATAAAAAGTGCATGTCTTTTTCTCTTTATCAATCATATATCCTTGCACCTCCACCTGTTTTATACCATATATCCTCTTCTTACTGACTGCTTATTATGGTTTATATCTGGATGTCCTCCCAAGTCTCAGGCACTCAGAGGTGGGGCTTATGTGTTACCAGGGTGCTAGAGCTGGCTTGTTGTTAGGAGGTAGGGTCTGGTTGGAAGAGTAGGGATCACTGAGATCATGGCAGGGAAGGGTTTATTTTCCTCCCTGGCTCTGCCCTCCCTTTATCCCCTTCTTGTATGCCACATGATGAGCAGCTCTCCTCCACCTTGTCCCTCTGCCATGCCATCCTGCCTTGGAGCCAGCCAACTATGGACTGAAACATGAGCCAAAATAAACCACCTTTCTTTGTCAGGTATTGTGTCTCAGCAATGAAAAAGTAACTAAGGCATTCCTATGGCTTGGATCTTGACTGTCCCTTAAGGGCTCATGTGTAAAAGGCTGAGTCTTCAGGGTTGTGCTATTCAGATTTTGTTGGACCTAGTGGAACGTCCATTGGTCACTCGGGGAAGGCCCTTTGATAGGGATTATAGGCCCCCAATTTCTTCCTCTTTTCCTTCCAGGCCACGAGGGAGCTTGATGTACGACACACGTCCTGTCATTCCTATATGGCACCCTCAGCAGAGGCCCAAAGAAACAGATCTGCCTTGTCTTGGTCTGGACCTTCAAAAACTGTGAGCTAAAGTAAACTTTTTCTCTTTATAAGATAATTATCTCAAAACTGTGAGCTAAAGTAAACTTTTTCTCTTTATAAGATAATTATCTCCAGAATTTCCTTACAGAGACAGAAAAAGTTGATTAATACACTGACTAAATTCATTTTAATTCAGATGGTATTATTTCTGCCACTTTGATTCATAGACACATATTAGATAATCTTATTTTTTACTGTTTTCATAAAAGGGATTTGCCTCCCGATCAGTAAGAACCATCACTAGGCCCTCAATAAAAGTATCAAAAATATGATGTTTTATAAATCGTAAGCTGTGACCCACAAGACTGACTGACCTTGCATATATTAAATGGTACATGACTACTTTTAATTAATCAGAATTTGGAGGAGTTCTGTGGTGAGTGCTTATGAGTGACAGAAAACTGAGTTTCCATGAGGCTGGAGTGCAGACTCCGAGAGTCCCAAATAAAGCTCAACACATTAGTAGTTTCTCACAACCTTCCCACCTCCACCGGAGTTTTTCTGACCCTTTCCATTCAGTAGGCCCCTCTGCCAGAAGAGGTCATGCTTGTATCTATTTTTACAGTGTTATGTAAAGAGGAACTTAATTTTTTTCTCTTCTTTACCTCCCATATAGAATTGGGATATTAACCTTCTTAGAAGAAACAAACTAATTCATGGCCCAGTTAGACAGTTTTAGGATGATAGCCATCTCTGCCCTTGGGCTGAAACATGTCTTTTCTTCCTGGTGTCTGTGGGCTCTTTGGAAATCATAATTGTGATTGTGAGTTTTCAAGTAACTTCTGGATGTCTGGTCAATGGTTTCCTGCATGGTGAAATGATAGATGGAAACTGGGCTCGTCTTATAATTCAGAGTGGGCATCTCCATGGGGTCATTGTTCAGAGTAACACGTAAGAAATCCAGGCAAGAAGAAATACTGAACCTGTCACTGTATTTGAGAAGCTGATTTCTAAATGGCAAGCTTACTGTACAAGGTGGAAATGGGCTCCAACTGTTTCCATTTTAAAATAGGTAGAGCATTAAACCACCAGTTAATGTTCCAGAACAGTCAGCAAGAATGCTGTTGGAAATTATAACAGGAAGATTATTAATGGAATACGGGAAATGAAAAAAATGCTAAATTAGGCAATGCTCACCTAAAAGACCCAGAGCTTCCTTCTGAGAATCAGTTTTCCTGTCTTTACAAGGTGGGACATAGAATGGAAGATATTTAGAGGCATTTCCACTCCTAAAATTCTCTTACTTAGTGAATTTCCAGCCTAAAACTGTAGCTCTCTCCGGAGCCTCTGACAGCATACGAGGTCGCATGTTCTCGGGTTAGGGTTAGATGCAGTAAGAAGAATCTCAGCCCCATAGTTTATCACCTATGAAATGTGGGAGAAAACATCAAAGCCCACCAAACCTCAGTCCCCCAATTTGTAAATTAGGGATAGCGAGGTTAGAATGAAGATTAGATTACAGTATAATTAGAAGAATATTCCAGTTATTAAGGTATGATTTCAGCTCCAGACCAACCCCTTGGTCTGATGAAAGTATTGCCTCCACCCTACACTTTTTTTTCGTTTATTCCAGGATGGACTGAAATCTTTCTTCTGACAAAAATGGAACAAAAAGGAATATCTCTATAATGGATCAAGATCTTTCCTTGACAAATTGACAATAAAATCTTGGCAAAAAGAGTGAAAAAGCTCTTTATATCACAAATTCAAAAAACTCATAAACCACATAAAACTTCTTAAGACAATAATATTAACATGTCTACAAGAACAATCAGATTCAATGAATAATTTGATAATCTTATCACCTGCTTTCTCTGAATCCTTCAATGACTCTTCATTATTTATCATTCATTTAAAGTTATCTAGGAGGTATTTTTGTTACCTTGCACTTCATGATTTTGGCCTTATCTAATATAATTAGCCCTACATTCTAATTCTGTTTCCTAATAGCTGTTTGCCTTTTGGAAAGTTATGATTCTTTTATATATAAAAGAATATTTACAGTGTGCTAATATCCCCTGTGCTACACTGTATGTTCTTTCAGGCATTACCTTACTTAACACTCTTTGGGGTAGATACTATTTTTTTTTCTATTTTACATATGAGAACACTCTCACATTCAGTTTTGAGATAAAAATGCTCACCATAAAAAGCATTATGTAGTGAATGGTCTTATCTACCAATTACAGCTCACTGCTAAGTGAAATAAGACAAACAGAAAGACAAATACAACATGCTAACACTTGCATGTACAATCTAATCAACTCAACTCATAGGAGCAGTGAGTAGAATGATAGTTACCAGAGGCTGGGGTTGGCAGGGGGAGGGGTCAGAGAGATGATAACCAAAGTTTACAAAGCCTCAGATAAGGGGAATAAGTTTGAAGCTATTGTACAACATGGTGAACACAGCTACTACTGACTACTACACATTTCAATATCATCAAAAGAATGGATCTCACTGGGTGTGGTGGCACCGACCTATAATCCCAGGTACTCAGGAGCCTAAGACAGGAGGATCACAAGTTTGAGGTCAGCTTGGTCCATTTGGGAGATCCTGTCTCAAATTTTTAAAAAAATGTGCTGGGGATGTAGCTCAGTGACAGAACACACCTGGTTTCAATCCCCAGGAAGACAAATCGGGGGGTGGGGGTGGGGTGGGGGATGTTCTCATCACAAAAATTTCTAATATTTGAAGTAATGGATAGGTTAGTTCACTTGGTTTAATCATACCACATTGTATTGGAAAATCATAACATCATTTTGCGCCCCATAAACATAAATATATATAACTGTAATTTGTCAATATCTAATAAAAAAGAAAATGCAAATTAAAAGGACAAAAAGATACCGTTACACCTCCAACAGGATGGGCATATAATTAAAAAGACTCAACATCATCAGTTGCTAAAAATTTAGACAAACTGAAGTCCTCACTTTACTGCTGTGGAAATATTAAATGGTGCAGCCATGCTGGAACACTAGCAATTTCTTAAAAAGTTACATGTATGCTTACCTAGTAATTCCCTTCTTACTTATCTCTCTAACAGAAATGAAAGCATCCTTTCACATAAAGACCTGTGTGCAAATATTAATAGCAGTATTCTTCAAAATAAAAAAAAACTAGAAAAGGTGCAAATATCCATCAACTGGCAAATGGTTAAACAAAGTATGATACAGCCTCACAATACAACACCACACTGCAATAAAAAGTACTGGATTACTATATATGTCACAGCATGAGTGAACCTGATGCGTAAACATAACACCAAGTGAAAGACATTCAAGAGTCTAAATATAAAAAAAAAGTCTAAATATCATGTGATTCCAATTATTTTCTAAAAATCTAGAAAAGGCAAAACTATGGAGACAGAAAGCATGATCTGTGGTTCCTGAGACTGAGGGTGGGAGGAGAAATTGACTACAAAAAGCACAAAGGAATTTCTTGGGAGGTGACAGAAGTCTTTTAAAATTGGATTGTAACAAGATGTGGTGCCACAGGCCCATAATCCTTGCACCGGAGAGGCTGAGGTAGGAGGAGGCTGATTTCCAGACCAATTTGGGCACTGAATTACAGTGAAACCCGGTCTTAAAAAAACAAAGAACAACAAAAAAAGAAAACTGGATTGTGATGAGGGCTCCAAAACTATTTGCATTTATCAAAAATTGTTGAACTATACACTTATATTGGGTGAATTGTAGTGTACTAGTACACTACAATAAAACTACTAAAACTTTTTTTAAAATAAAAAAGTAAGAAAGCAACATTTAACTCAGTGACCCAGGCCTGCTCAAGGAAAATTAGCAACAACTTCCTCAGGGCTCCCCAATACCTTCCTTTTCTTCTCTATGGTGCTTAGAGCATACAATACTACACAGCAGTTGCCTGTGTATCTTTTTCTATTCACATGAGTGTCTTGGGGTCAAGAACAAGGCCACTCATTTTTCTAAAATGAATGCATTTTTAATATTCAGTAGATAAATGCTGAACTGAAATGAAAAGTTCAAGGGGCAGGGGTCACTGAAGATGCCAGATGCCAAAATTGTTGATGTGTCTTAATTTTATTCTGTAGCTTGCTTACTTCACTCTGAGATTAGGAAACTTTCTCAAGGTTTGCCTCTTCTGGCACTGATTGTGAGGAATGATTTCTGTGGCTTTTTCTCAAGGTTCTACAAATCCTCCCCACCCCTGCTCGGGACTGTCAATCAACAAGATTCATTAAGTCTCCACGGGGTGAGGACAGGAGTAAGGGCTGAGATGAAGATGTAGCTGCCCCAATCCCTTTTAGGAAACTCACAATTTAGGATGCTACAAGTAGAAATCAAAACATCTATGAAATACGTACATAAACAGCATGAAGAAGACATCTGGTTTTTTTCTCCTCCTTTATTCTATAGCTCAAATAAAAATCCTGTTCTCATTTTCTACCCTCCAAATATTTCTTGAATTATCAATTTCCAATCTCTGTCTTGCACCTTTCCACTCATATGCTTCCAAATATCTCCAATCTAGCCACTATTTTTAAAAGAATGTATGGAATTATATTACTGTCACAAACTTGAATCATTCTGAAATGATTTTTAATGGGCAGGATTAAACTTCTGGCATAGTAAATGAGTAATGCTCATTTTACCCCTATTGTGGCATAGTATCCATTTGGTGGCTACCATGAAGTAATCTTCAGCATTATTTAAATGTTAGAATTTGGTATTTTTTAGTATCTAACATTTTGCTTCATTTAGTACTAATTTTTGGTTAATACTGAGAAGGCTTGCTTACAAAGCAGGGAAGTTGATATAAAGTGGAAAACTAATTCCCTAAGAATCCAACAAGATTTCCCAAAAAGTACATTTCAAGGTTTTTCCTTTGTTCTTTTCCCAAGACAAAGATAAGAATATTATATTCTTCAAATCTTTGAACTCTGAGCTCACCTTCATTGAGTAGTCCACATTTCCGCTTAATTATATTATCATATTTCTAACCCTTATTCAAGTACACACATATATATTCTTTTCTTTTTTGAACAGGAGACAGAGAGGTCATTTTCAAGACACTCAGTGAACTCTGGGTGAAGTAACCTAAGGAAGAATCCATTCCCCTACCCTCACAGTTGTGTGGAGACACTTACACTGAAGTCATACAACACACCAAAGTTGGCTGCAGATGCCTCTTCTGCTCTCGGAACTGTTTTCCTAGGTAAACTGCCATATGGCAAACCCCAAAGGTACTATATGGGGAAGAAAAAGAAAGAGCAGTTAACAATTACAATCAGCCACATATGTGATCACAAATGGTTTTGTTTAAAAGCCCTCCTGAAACTATGTCATGGGGACTCTGTGGCTCTCCATGTGGGGTCCCATTCTCTGCGAATCTACTAAATCTAGAGTTAAGAACAAAGGGACTGCTAAGGACCCTACATCCTGAGCTCAGTTCACCAGTGGGGTGGGGTGGGGACAATCATAGTCACCAGGAAACCAACTGAAAAGCCCCAAGTTCCCACCTCAGAGTGGCCTGATTTAGAGGAGGTCTGGGAAGGAGAGAAGTAGCCTACGATAGTGTTGAACAAAACTGTATGACCCACACCCTCACACAGAGTAGCATTTAGAGGTGGGGGTAGAGGGAGAGTAGCCCCCTGACGTCAAGGATGGGAAGCCTCATGAAAATCAATCATGTCATTTGAGGATGCTACCACTAGGGAACACTTGCACACTGATTATGGAATCTGCATCATCCCTAATGCAGGGTTGTTTCTCTGAATTTGTGCTACTACATGACTGGCAAGAAGCACATTTGGGGAGAATAGTGCTGGAGAGCAGTTGGCAAGAATAAGGTCATAGGAAGATGTCTTGGTGAGAACTAGGAAAAGCACCCCTTCAGTCATGGCTTGCAATATAGAAGCTGCTTCTTCTGTGAGATGGAGTCTTCTCTCCCCTGGGGCTGTGGGAAGAAGCCAAATGCAGTTTGAACCCTGGGCGCACAGTTTGACTAAGCAAGGGCTGGATAGCTCCTCCTCATTCCCTCTGTACAAGAGACACAGTCTTATAATGCAGCCTTTTCGCTCCTCTGGCTTCCTGGTCTGGACAGAATAGAAGGTGTCTTTACACATACTGTTTCACCCCAAAGGTGGGAGTCACAGAGAACACAAAGCAATTAAGGTCATGCTTGTCCATGGACACTGCAGTTTGAGGCAAAAGGGCATGCTCCTCAGAGCACTGGAGAATTGAGGGTTTGGGATAAAAGCAGCCAAAAAATACCACCATGGGGTCCAGAGATCCCCAGTCCTGATCTCCGGTGGTTCTGTAAAGTTAACATACAAGGAGCACAGCTTCTATTCTTAGGCAGGAAACAACAATCTTACCTGGAAAACAGGGTACCCTTGCCATTTAACACAAGCTTATGAAAAAGCAACATGCTCTCTGGCCTCAGTACATCCCATCCAACACACATTCCCTCCATCCTCTGCACAGTTGTGTAATTTCACAAAAGTAGTAGCGGCCTTTCATTTCCTCTACACAGAGGCAGTAAGCTGTTAGCAAGAGTAACTGCAGCTAGTAAACCTTTGTTTCTGCCTGCTTCAGACACAGTGATGAAGGGAAGGAGTTTTGGGTTTCTTTAGTGAAATCAGCAAAAATGAATCTGGGGTTAATTTGAAAGAGATGAAATACACACATTCTGTGGCACTGCCCAAGAGTTTTCACTTGGGAGAGAAACCATACAGGACTTCCAATTCACTTCCACTTCTGGTATGAGCCAAAAACCCTGACATGCCCCCAAATTAGCACAGGAATTATAAGAATAGTTCATTAAAGTATCAGATCTGGGAACAAAGATACAATCATGGGTTCTAATTCCAGAGCAACTTAAAGGGAAAAAAAAGAATCACTAAGTCATGTAGCCATAATAAGACTCGGTTTCCACATGTTTTAAATGAAAGAGCAACCTATCTCATGAGTTTGTTATGCGTTTCAATATGTAAAGGAAGTGAAAGTGATTTGCACTATTAAAAGCTAATATCTGTTTAAGATTAGAAGGCATTCTTATCATTCCAATAAGGAGGCTAATTACAGAAAACATCATAGATTTAAAGCTATGCAAAGTCATTCAAACACCAAATTTAGGCTATTGCCAATCCTGTATTGAGTAAATTGGTTTTTGAAACACTTCAACCTGAAAATGCCCTTTATAGAGTAAACAAAACGTCACTCAACTTTTATATGGCAAGTATTCACAGAAGGCAAAGTCACTTAACTTCATGGAGATGAAGGCCCCAGACTCAAGCTGGCATATTGGCCTCTCTTCCCACATCAGCTCAGGGCTCTGCCTTCTTCTTTAGTCTGGACCCTCTGTCTGATTTACTCTCTGACTTTGGTCCTAAAAGACTCCACCTCCACCCCACTCTCCCCCGTGAGAATGTGTACATCTAGGGAGGAGGAGGCCTTGGTAACCTACGTAATGTCTGGAAGAAATTTCTTCATTTTGTGTTACTTCACTTTAGAAAACCTAGATGCTTACAATTGTATTATGAAGCATTTATTTTAAAGCAAATTTGGCAAAAGAAATAAAACTGACAAAGTGAACAAAAAGAAAAACAAACTGAGAAGTTGTTCTTAACAATGGGTACAGGGATTCCCACTGTCTTGGGAATCTGATAGAAGACACGAACCTTTCACATAAAAGTACACAATGAAACATACATAAATTTTATATATAATTTTGTGAAGTTTGTGCACCCTTGGAGAAAGGATTAGGTCCTTCATTCCAGGGGTACCATTTAGAAGGTAAATCTTTTTGTTTGTTTGTTTTGTTTTTGTTTTGTTTTGTTTTGGTACTGGAAATCAAACTTGGGACCTTGCACTTGCGAGGCAGGCACTGGAAACACTGAGCTAAATCCCCCCCCTTAGAAGGTAAATCTTGTTACAAATCCTAACTCTAACAAGAAGTGAACATAATCAAACATTCTACTCTTAATAAATACTTTAAAGTTTTTCTGACAGAGTGGTCACATGAGCAACTTTTTTCGCTTTGTCCTGTAAAGCAGAGATCGGATCTCACCTCTGGCAACATGATGAGGCTGAATGTCAGGATGAAAAGAACCATATTTACTCCATACATCCATCTCAGGAAGAGGAAATACGAGGCCACAGAGGACCCAAACTGACCTATGACAAAGCAAGGTAAAAGGAGGGGTCAAAACCAAATAAAACAAAAGCTCAATCTTAGTGGTCCTCCAAGATAAACATACATACTGAAACACACTGGTCCTTTCCAAACTGTTTGCAAACCTTAGTCTTCTTTCTCCAAGAAGAGAGTATGTTGATCATAATGAATGTGTCCTTATAGTGGAGAATGGAGAAGGTACATAGAGTATATTCGTGTAGTCTATAACCCCATCTTGGGCCCCTCAAAGGGAAAATTACCTTTTGCTTAGCAGCTATAATTCCTCCCTGCAGAGCCTATTTTACTCTCAATTAATACAAGTAAGTGAGAAAATGTATATAAAATAATAACTATAGTGTCCTGACTGTGGTGAGTTAAAACTACGGCAGTTATCTTCCATTTTTCTCAGGAAAACTATGTCCTTCTCAAAAGAGTCCACCATATCTGTCATGGAAGGTTCTCTTACAGACTGTCCTGGCTTATTTTCCCTCACTGCTACATTTTTCAGAGACTGTAGAAGTTGAAATTCACTCCTCACATCTTTCCTAAGTATTTTCTGCCAGGAATTATCTTAGCAGAGAGCACAGTTAGCCTAGCTGAAGCACAATGGCTGCTCTAAGAACTCATATTTCAGTAAATGTGAAAACAACAAATACGATTATATTTATATATATGAAGATTATATTAGATTCTTAGATAGATACAACATACATAGATAATTATAGCTAGATAGGTCCTGCAGGGGAAGAAGGTATTTAAAGCAATTGCTTTGTATAAGTTTGTGGAGGAAAATATATCGGAGAAAAAGACAACAGAGCAGAAATCTGAGGCATAGAGAACAATGTGCAGAGCTGGGGAGGAGCAGCACAAGCAGAGGAAAGAGCCAGAACAAAACTCCTGAGAGAGGCAATAGCTGGGGGCAATCAAGGAACAAAGCTAAGGCCCAGTTGGAGTACAAAGAATGAGAGAAAGTGATGACAGATGGCCAACCGCATGGGTGCAGGGCCTCCTAAGGCAATATTGAGTGTGGGTTTCATTTAACGTGTGATGAGAAGTTGTTGACAGCTGTTGAGTAGTGAGGCTGCAGAGGGGTGGGCATGGGCATGACTTTAACAAACACTTCAGCTTTGAGGAATGAATTGCAAGGCCACAAGCAAGAATCACCTATCATTTCACACCTGCCAAAAACAGTGCAAGGTGTGGTGATCTACCCAATTCTCACTGACTGAAGAAACTGATGGTAAGATATAGAAGACAGATAAAAGATGGATAGATGGATAGACAGACAGACAGACGGATAGATAGATAGACAGATAGATAAATAGACAGATAGATAGATAGACAGATAGATAAAAAGCATCCTCCTAAAGTTGAAAATGGAGGAAGGAACAGAACTTGTGAAGTCTCAGGTCAAAATGTCATGGATCGAGGAAAGCCAAAATTTCTTTGGTGGTCACTTATGGTTCAGCATCAAGTTCCTATTGTTCCTAAATCTTCCCAATCACCATTTTCAGCTCCCCAAGATAAAACAAGGGAAAGCCTCAGCCACCCCCTACATCAGCTCCTTTGTCTTGTCTAACTCAGCAAATGCTCTAATTTTTCTTGAGCCCTTTGGCCTTGAAATGCTCCCTCCTGGGATATATTCCTACAGGAGGAGGAGGGTTTGTGCAGAGAAAACTCCAGCTTCTAATTACCAACCGGAGGCTGACCTCACAGGAGAGCAATACTTCTATTTCTAGACTGTGGTCTGCTCCTTAGGTAACATTTTACTTTTTACCATAACAATGTGGCAGAATTTTTTAGAAACTGAAAAAGAAGTCAATCTCTAAATGGATATTCAGAAGAAATCAATGATTTTGAAGTCTGAGCATTTTTTTTCTTTAAACTCAAAAGAGAAGTTGAGTTCATTTCACATTATAGAAGGTCTATCATTCTAGAAGATTTCTAAGATCATGTACTTTTGAAAAATATTTCCTCTCTAGGTGCTGCAACCACATGCATGAGTCTGTCGACAGAAATTTGAAAGCGAATCTGTCCCTCTTAGGACATCTCATCGCACAGCTGGCTCCCAGGGCTTCCATATTGGCCCATGACTGTGACATATGTTCTCTGGGAACAACTTCCTCAGGGCTGACTGCCTGGCCAGGCTCACTCACTGTGCCTCATTGAAGGCAATGGGCTTCCAACTTGTTAGTCATCAGTCACTCATTTACCAGAGGAGAATCTCAATCTCTGGAACCACATGTGAAACCTTCTGGTACAGAATCCCAAGCCTGCCTGCCTTCTTTTTTTCTGTCTTTCCTTGTTCCATCTCCCTCTCCCTCCCTTTTTCTTCCCTTTCTTCCCTCCCTCCTTCCCTTCTTGCCTCTTTCCTTTCTCTCTCCCTCTTTTTTCATTCTTTCCTTCTTCTTTTCCTCCTTCTGTTCTTTCTTTCCTTCTTTCCTCCCCCCCTTCCTTCCTTTCTCTCCCTCCCTTCCTTCCTTTCTTCCTACAATTTTGATCCTTTAAATATCACCATGGCCCACACTCTTTCAGACCTCATACATAACCCCTGACAAATGAATTTCTTGAATATAAATTTTACATGCAAAAGAGAGAAGCAAATGAAGATGTTTCCTCCAACACCCACATTCATTATGGATAAAATATACTTTATAGGCCCAAGATTACAAACTCCACTTTGGGGACTTGAAAGGAGCTTCACGACTATTCTTTTTGAAGGTGGATTCTTTAAACAGTCATAAGTATAAAGAAATGAATTTTAGTAAAACAAATTTCATTAAAACTAGCATGATTTTATAAAAGACACATACAGATACAGGTCAAAAAGACTAAAGAATCCAGAAGACAATGTTCCCTCTACATTTAACCTACAAATGGCAAAAGGAAAGCACAGTAATAAAACAAAGATATTGAAATGAGGGAAATAAAGCAACTGGTTGATTTTAATGCTCCGTAGGACCTTTCCTTGTATCAAAACAAAAATGAAAAAGAAATCTGCCTCATTTATCCTAGCAATTTTATCTAACTGGAACTTGTTGACAAAAACTGATGCTCATAAAAACCAAAAACCTTATATAGTGTGGCTAAGAAAGCAATAAAAAGAATATTCATGCTTAGTCTCTCAAATAAAATCAATTTATTCTTGTAAAGAACAAAAATAAATAGTAATAATAGCTAACTTATCTTTATGGTCGATTATGTGTACTAAGAACCCAGCAGCATCCACTCATTGTGCTACCACTAAAACATGCTGAGGTTAGTGAGGTTATTGCTCAGAAAACAAAACTTTAAAAACAACAGTTGACTGAACTAAGAGTTGATAATGATAACAAATAACATTTAATATTTCTTTATTTAAGACTTCTCTTTGATCACTGTGTTGTAACTTACTTAATCATCATTAAGTCCTTAGGAGATGGGAACTATCATTGTGCCATTTTATAGACTTGGGGCTGTAGGTTACATAAACAATGGAGGTAGGATTCCAAATCAAGCACTCATCATCTACAGGTGTGTTCATCTCCAAATCTAGATCTCTCTTAATCACAATGCTTCAAATAAAACTACACTTAAATTACATTTTTTTAAAAAAAGATAAATACAATAAATATGGAATGAATGTGCCTGTCTGAAAGAATAGATAAGTTGTATCAGTTAACCAAATTATTTGTATCAGTTACTCAAATTCAAATTTGGATCATACTTGTTACACTCAGTGAGAAAGAACCAACCAGAGACCGATATTAAATCCACACAGGAGTTTATTACCGGCTGGGACCCAAGCCGAGAACTGGACTCCAGTCCCGACTGGGGGGAGACAAACATGTTTTATACACCTTTGAGGCCAACAGTTTCTAGGCCCCCCTATGGGATAGAACTAGTAAAGCAAGGGAAAGGTACAGAAGCAGAACGTCCTGCCTTTAGAACATTTGTAAAACAATAGTTGATTGTTGTTTCTAAGAGGCTCTCTAAGAGGAGGAGGTTTCTAAGCTTCCTCCTTCTGAGTTCATCTAAAGGGCAGGCAGGTGGGTCAAGCAGCAAAATGGAGTCTGTTTTGCTAACTAGAGTCCTTCAATACTCATGATAACCAATTTTTTAATTACTCTAAATGATAAGTGCTGCTTTTATAGTAAGTGGTTGATGTACTAAGGCAGTCTTACAGGTGTATTAAAGTAAAAATTAAGTTTATGCATATTCTTGATCTTGAATTTTCTTGTGTTTCTTTCAAATTAAGGCTAAATTTTTACCTCTCCCTCTGATTATTTATTATTAAGCCAAAGTAATTTGTAGTCTGTCATCATATATAATTTCCTCTTGAACAGATGGGTAGTAAGACAAGCAGAGAAATATAAGCATCCGTATATGGGAAAAGACCAATTAAATGACCTGCTGTGTGAGTACAACAATAAAGAGAATTGTGTTAGACTAGGATATGAAACACCATTTTTTCCAACAAGTCTAGGGGAGGAGAATTAAATGTAAAAATTTTGATTTGTGTTTCCTGGAGGTCTGAGAAATATAAGGTCTAAACTCTGTGCACCAGGTTCTCTATTTGAAGCCATTTCTTGTCTGAAAACTAAATCAACCACACCACATTTTTGGTGTTGTAATCTACTATTAGGAAAAAAGAGATTTTGATTCTGAGAAAGATTTATCATCTCCAGTTTGAAAGGTATTCAATTATTTAGTCGATGGTTTTGTTGTGTTTTTTTGTTGTTTGTTTTGCTTTGTTCCTGGGGGTCGAACTCGGGTCCTTGTGATTGCGGAGCAGATGGTGGAACCACTGAGCTAAATCCCCAACCCTAGTCGATGGTTTTAATAGTAATATTGGCATCATAGTGGGGATATTTTATATTTTCATGCAGGTTCTTCAGCAAAATATGTGACTGCTAAGATGAATCCATGTGGATGAGCCTGGGGCTTGGGGCACGGTCTCCTTTACAAGGCTGGCAGGCAAAAGCCCAGGGCTTTCCCATGCACTGTAGAACTTCACAGCTTCCTCTGTGGCCAGAATTATCAAGTCAGTGTTTTAAGTGTGTTGGGAGTCCTCTAGTGAGTATCTGCTCCATGTTAGTAGAGATGAAGGTCTTACTGCAATCAAGATGATACCAGCATGGGATTCAGACTCTGCCTTGTGTTCCTCTCTTGATTCTACCAGTTATTGATCAGGGCTTTGGGGAAACTCAGTGAAGGCTGCTCATTTGCGATTCCATTAAAACCACACTTTAAAAAAATGCTCATTATTTATTTAGAGAATGATCAGAGAATGAGAGAAGGTAGATTAAAAAGATGGATGGGAGTAAAATTGTCCCTCTTTTGAACATGCCATTTAACATAATCTATAATGATCTTCACTATCTCTTTGTTTATATTTTATGATCTTCCTCACCCAGCCATACAAACATTAACATATTTGGGTATAGAATCGACGAGAGGAGAGTGTTTGGCTGTCTTTGTCAACAACGATAGTATTCAGAAACATAGCTAAGTTGCAGGCTTTCGGTGAATATTTGCTTAATTAATTAATCAATAATGTCATACTTATTCCAAAGATTAAATTAGCATGTATTTGATGGTTCTGACACTGAAAAGAAAATATAATATTTCTGAAACTTTTATATGATTAAATAATCATTTTTTTAAAAAATATACCATTTTATTACTTTGTAATTAAACATTTCATAAACAGGGCATATATTTCATAAATAGACTATACAATTAACAAACTTTGTTCTGAAAAGTATGAGAAGGTAAATGAGCCTTTCATATAAATCTGTTCTCCATTTAAGTTTTTCAATAATTTATCACTGAAAAGTATAAAGAATTTTACATGCTTAACTATACATCTAAGACTGATTTAAAATTACACATCACGGACTGTTGGGCAAGAAATGATCCTGTATACTAACTAATCAAAGCTCCAGATTTCATATGAGACCCTGAGTGTAGAAATAGCCAGAGATGGAAAACACTGCCCAAAGAGTAAAGCCCTATGTACAAAATGAAGGCACATTATGAATGTTCAGATAGCAAATTTCTAATTGATTATTCCTTATTCTTTTTTATAAGTCTGAAAGGAAATTTTAAGACTTCCTTACTCTATTTAAATATTATTCATTTTGGTTACTATCTAATATTTGTGAGAATATATATTTTCAATGTCATGTTCACTGCCAAAATGAAACCACTCCTTTCCAAATAATATGATTCAATGTCATTGTACATAATACTGATGTACCTGTCTAAGAGAAAAAAAACAGTTCAGAATGGGAATGCTTTGATCTAAGAGAGGACAGGGGAGTGCAGCCCTAAGTGTTATCCTTGGTGAGGGCTAGCAAATTGCTATGGTTTGGATCTAGAATCTTCCTCCAAAGGCTCGTGTTGAAGGCTTGGTCCTCAGACCATTGGAAAGTGGCAGAATGTTCAAAAAGTGGGGTCTAGGTGGAGGAACATTGCTGGTGTACTCTCTGTCTGATTTTTGATTGCTCTGAGGTGAATGGCTTCTTCTGCCATGCTTCCTGTCTTGATAAAATAAATCACTGTAGACCCAAAGCAGCATGGCCAAGTGATCGTGGACTGAATACTTTGAAACTATGATCCAAAAGAAACCTTATTTTATTTTAAGTTAATTATCTTGGGTGTTTTGTCACAGTAACTGAAAACTGGCTAACACTAATCTTCACAGTGGTCAAAAGAAAAATAAACAATTCTCTAGTTTAGTGGGTTGGATATTTCTGCTTATTTTTTAATTTTCCCAAGAGTCCAGAAAGGGAAAGAGTCCAAACGTAGGGAAAGGTATTTTATGAAAAATTTAGCTCAGCCGACTGTCCCCATCTAATGAGATATGATGAGCACTTACTTTCAATTGCCTTGATTTTATTTTCCCATGGGACACAAGCAGCTTTGAAGTTCTCAAAATCACGGAGGAATTTTGCCCATTTCTGAAAAGGAAATAAAGTATAATAGTATGGCCCAACCTCTTGGGTTGCCCTGATATCCCCCCCTACAATCACAATATATTGCACTTAGAAAGATTTCTGTAGTCCCAAATACTGCTCTTTTATAAAAATGCAAAAGAGTAGGTCTCATTTTCCTTCCTCATTTCCATCAATCTCAGACCAATTTAATTCAAGAAATATTTATTGCCCCCACCCTAATTAGAGAGAGTATGCTGACCACTTGGAAAGGTCTGTTTATCCTACCAAACAATAAGAAACCAAATACTGCATTAGCACATAATAAGAGACATAGCATGTGCTTAATTACTATTCACTGGATGAAAGAATTAATTAAATATAAATAAGATATAATATCTGACTTGAAAGGTATCTGATCTGGAGTAGACTGTATATAAACATATAATTTCAATGAAGTACAGTAAGTTCTATGACACAGAAAACTCCATTCTGATAGAGGCAGAGCAGTCAGTAAAATGGAAAGGCATGGTATCATAGACAAAGAAGGAAGAAAAAAATAACAAATTAGTTTTACAAAAGATCTTCCTTCTATTTTACTCCATGGGGCTGGGTTAATCGTGGTGTAGCGCACCATTAGGAAGAATGAGGATGGAGCAAATAACTATGCATGTGCATAAAGTAAAAGTGGTACAGACACACCAAGCCTAAATAACAGTATAATCAGAAGCTCAAAACATTAACTCAAAGTACAAAGGGCCCAAATGTCTGTCTACAGTAGTATAAGTAAGTAAATAATTTATAGCATCTTCATCCAATGCAATACAACAGAACAATAAAGATGTAGTGTAACTCCCACAGCAACATAAATATATTTCATGATGTTAATCATTCAACAAAGAGCCAGAAACAAAAGTATAAATAATATATGTTCTATTTTTAAACTGTAAAAGACAAATACAATTAGTCTATTTGTATGTGTATGAAAATTAAAATCTATGAACTTTATTCACAAAGCTCTATCTTCATGAAAAACATTTAATTTACATTTGGTATAACATCTGTAAAGAAGGGATAATAATACCTATGCACCTATTTTGCTGTGAGAATTAACTATCAATTTATCAAGGGATTCAGTTCAGGGCTTGCCACATAATAAGTACAAATGAATGTCATTTTGTTTTTTACTTTTCCCCCAGATCTACATTTGTATCAGGACATCATTAATTTTTTTCTTAGTTTCTATCCAATATATAGTTGATGTTCCTGAGAAAAGTTATATAACCCTGAAATGTGTAGACATTTGAAGAAGGAAACTAACCAGAAACCCTTAACTTTCAGAGGATGAAAATGAAAATGAAAAGGGCCCACACAATCTTTTACACTTGGAAGTGATAAAAATCATGCAAGTAAGTCTCTTGCTATAAACTGGTGTTTGTCAGTTTATTTTTTATCTTCACTCCACTAGGGATAACTTTGAATCGTCCCCTCCAGATACACTGTAAGTATACTGTATTTATACTTTATCCACAAAACCTGTGAGATCAGCTTTCTATACCCTCAGAACAGACACAGTGTTCTTCCTATGGAGGTCACTATGGCATAAACAGACTGATTTCTCACAATACTTACCTTGGCCATCATCATCTTAAATGCAAACCACTGCTTTCCTTTTCCTTTCCCAAGAGCTCCTTCATTTTCACTCACAAATTTTTTTGCTTCCCTGAGAAAATTTTTTTAAAAATAAGAGATAAGTTGGACTGGGTTGAGATTAATAGAACATATAAGTTGTAAACGTGTGTTTTTATTAGGTCTCCATTCTTACTTCTAAATCTTCTACCCTCACCCTAATATACCCTAGTATTTTTTTTTTCTGGTACTGGGAATCAAATTCAGGACCCTGCACTTGCCAGCCAGGCACGGTGCCACTTAGCTGCATCCCCAGCGCCCCCCCCATTTTTATCCTTGTATTTTATAACCTCAAGAATCTTAATGCATATTTAAATTTTTAAATTCTGGCCTAGGAAAGCAAGATATTTTAGTCTCACTTATTAATCATCTGGGGTCATCGAAAAGCAAGGGATTTATGCTAAGTGTCAAATACAGAATCCTAGTTCTCATTTCTACCACATACAAACTTGAAGCTAAAATTAGTGTCAGATTCCGGCAATCAGATGGTTTATTTTAAAATACTTTTTTTCCTTCTTTTTAAATAATTCCTTTGACAGAGAGAAAGCAGAGGTTAGGACAAACTGACATAGAACAAACTTAATGACCTGATATTTTAATCCTATAAAAGCAATTATGGCTTAAAAGAAAAAAGTTATGCTATAAAGCAAATGGGATTGAGGAAAGAAAAAGAAAGGAATATTTTTGACTTTACAATCAGAAAGTGTTTTAAAGTTAAACTTTAATATTATTCTTAAATATTGTTACATTTATAAAAGTCATGTTAGGGCCAGGGATTTAGGTCAGTGGTTCCGCCGCCTGCCTCACAAGTGCAAGGACCTGAGTTCGATCCCCAGTACCAAAAAAAAAAAAAAAAAAGTCATATTAGTGTCTCTGTGAATGTCTTAAAAAATATTTCATCAAAATGGACAATTTGAACATGTTAAGTATATTATAATTTTTATGACGTTGCTTGGTCCCTGTTATGGACTGAAACCTAATCCTCAATATGATGACCTATGGAAGTAGGCCCTTTAGGAGGTACCATCAGGGCATTGCTTAAGAACAGGGATATATTCTGACAGGAGCACATTCTGAAGGGGATGCACTAAGAAATGCATCAATTTCATCATTGTGCAAACATTACACAGTGCACTAACACAAACTAAGACGGTGATGACATTAATAGGCAAATTTAACCTTATCAAACCCCAACCGTATATGCAACCTGAAATGTCATTATGCCATGCATAGCTGTAATTAGGTCACGGGGGTGGAGCTCTCATGAATGATGCCCTCATAAGAAGAGGCCAGGGAGCTTGGTAGCCCCTTTCCACCGTTCTTGAAGATACAAGAACTTGGCTGCCTACAGCCTTGAAAGGGCCCTCACTATACCCCAACCACATTGGCACCCTGATCTTGGACTTCTCACCTCCAGAACTGTGAGGAATAAATTTCTGTTGTTTAAGCCATCCAGTACATGGTAGTTTGTTCTCTCATCCCTAATACACCTATTTGTGTTGATGTTTTTTTGAAACATGAAAAGAACATTAAAGACAGGTCATGTGTGCTTTTCTTCTCCCTTCAGAGGGTGCTGAGCATATGAGCTATGTGAGGAAGAGGCACCTCTATCATGATAAGAAAGTGAATTCAAACCTGGTTGTGCCACTAGTCCAACACTGTCACCATTTGATGATCCAGCAATGTGTGGCTTCACAGACAAGACCTTGACATATGACTATAAATGAACTTCTTATTAACACACAAAGTAAACCTTAAAAGATGAAGGATCAGTGAAGGACTTTTGTTTAAGATCTCACTTTGCATCCTTGCTAAACTCAGGGTTTTACACCACATGTTGATCAAAAAGCAACAAAAACCTGTTGACTTACCGGGTCCCAGGGAACAGAGCCTCATTACAAAACCTGTACCCATGCAGCCACCTTTATTTTGGTGTAAAAACACAAGCACAGTGGCCATGGGGTTCTTCAGTCATCAAACAAAACCCCCAAAGCTGTTCCTTACTGACCAGGGCAATACCTCAGCCTTTTATATTGTCATGGTATCACCCAGTCCCTTGACTATAAGAGGTGCTTAGTAAATGTAAACCTTTTGGAAATAGAACTGACAGTATACCTAGGGGTAGATACAGATGGGAAAGAAGCTGATAATTTTATTAACATCAATTAATGCTTGAGAGGAAAACCATTTTCAGGCCTTTAGATTTTACCCTTTGTCATTATTCTCCAAACCACAAATGGCAGCCTTCTAAAAATGAAGAAGAGTCAATAGACTGGCTGTGTGTCAAATGCCCTGACATTTGACATGACCTCAGGGTGCTGGAAAGATTAATTGAGAAGAAATTTAAAATGTTTGACAAAGTCATGTCAAAAATTATAAACTGAATTGTAATAGCTGATTTTTAGATACACACAATGAAGAAAACATTTTTGTATGTAAGCATTAACTATCAGAGAGGTGACAAGATCAGAGAAAGGCACGAAGGAGACACTTTAAAAAATGTTGAACTGATACCTCTAAAATGCAAATCACTTAACTCCATTTCCAAGCAGCCTCCATGATGTGTCTCTGTACACTTTTCCCGAGTTCTGAGCCTCTCTGTACCTATGTTCATGAGTGTCTTGCTTCTCAAAAGAAACGGCATTTCCCAGGGACTCAGACCTGAACTGGGTCGGGCACAAGTTTTCCAGGTTGCTAGGTGGCTTTTAACAGATCCAAATTTCCCAAAAAACAAATGGTCAAGCAGGCATTTCCGTGCTTCACAAGGTGGGAAGCAAGAGCAAGGTAAGAGCAAAGCTTGCTTCAAAACTTTAAATTTGTTCCCACATGATTGGTATATTATAGAAATGATTTGAGCGTAACATGAATTTGGGTGTTGCTTCATGTGATTCACTGGGTGAAGGCAGAAAGCAGAACACAGGTAAACCAAGCAGTATAGGAAGACACAAGGCGTACACACATCTCACACACTGGCCACCTCGCTTCCCTGAACAGGTTAGAAAAGATACCTCACCTTGTGTTACAATGACCCTTGCTCCTCATCACAGTAACTCAACAACTGCAATCCTACTGGAGACCACTTCCACAAGAAAACTTCAGGTTATTTTCAAAAATAAACTCACAGTATTTCTCACAGTATTTATGTACTTCTTAACAATTTACCATGTAAACATTGATCTTTTCATTAAGTGCTTATCTGTTTTTGTTTCATGTGTCACTGATGATGTTTCTGAGAATTGTGCCCCATTCCCATTTTTCCTATAAAACTTATGGGTTTTATTGCCCAATTTTATAGAGGGGTGATTTTTTTTAGAAACCATTACACTGTTTTATAGCAGAACTAACTATAATTCAATTATTTGGTGTCAAGAATTTGAAAACTTATAAAACGAAGTATGCAATGGAAGTTATTACTTGCCTTTATTATAGTAAATACCTCTATATATTAGAGGCATAATAAATGCCTCTATTATAATATATAATAAATATCAGCCTCTATTATAATATATAATAAATATCAGCCTCTATTATAATAAATGCATATAAAGAATCAAAAACTTCTTAGTAGTAAAATCAGAATTTGTTTTTCAAATGTAATAAACTCCCCAATTTATGGGTATATTCACTACTCTAGATACTTAATATTTAACATAAGGACATTCATTTGGGCTTATTAGTGTTATATAACTTTCTAGGTGACTGGCCATTTAGAAAGAGTGACTTTTTTTCTAAGCACTCAGAAGCGTAAGAAATATCAGTTTTCCATATTTTTGACCTGATTTTATTTCCATGAGCTGATAATTAAGTTAATTTTGTGAGATGATAATCATTAAACCAACAAAACTTAAGAAGAAAGTCTTCCAAATTAAACCGAATTACCAAATTTGGTAGCCAAATTAAAATCCTTACAAAATTAATACCAAATTCACTGAATAACGTAGAACCCTATTTACACAGCATTAATAAGGTTTTTGTTAGTTATAAATATAATTTTGGTTTGAAAAATATTTAAAAACTTTTATTGTTTGTTTCTTTATTGCTAATCCTTAACACTAGATATAACTTCAAATTTGTCTTTGCATTATTGTCCCACACTACCTTCAATATACATACCCTGACTGATTTTCAGAAAAAAAGTCCAGATTCCCTCTACATCATATAATCTCAGGTATGAAATTCTTTTTTCCTCAGTGCCCTCCCCACTTTCCTTTCTCCACAAGATTCCTCCACCACACATACAAATTTTGTACCAAAGGGATCCCTGAACAGTAATTCTAGCTCCTCTGCAATCCTTACTCACTGCTTCAAGAAGGGGGGGGGGGGGCGGATAACTATTACCCTCATCAGAAATCTTGGAGTTGCCTTTAAAACAGACCCCATAAGGTGGGCAGAGAATTGTTTAGCAAGAAGGACATCTCAGACCCCCAAATCTGATGCTTGCAAGTCGTAAGGAAACAACTCTTGCAACTTTGCAGACCCAGAAGGAACAAGGGCTGGATGAGTCAGTGACTCAGTAAGACAAACATGCCTCACCACTGTTTTCGGGACTGGCTTTTGCATTGAGCTGACACGATTTCTATATGAAAGAAAACTAGTATCATCCAATCCCATCTTCCCTAAGGAAAAATTTCTTAACCAGAAGACAACATCTTTCATTGTACAATTAGAAACAAAGAACCAAAAAAATGCATAATATGGTGCTAAATACTGACCAGTATGTATCACACTGAAGTGTCAATGACAGGTAACAGAATGGAAGAAAATAGTCGTTAAAAAAAAAAACTTTATATTTTTCCTATAATGAATCCATGTTCCTCTCCATTTGTATTTATTTGGGTAATTTAAAGGGGTTTTACTACATGGCTAAAATAAAATAGGGGTTTTATGAACAAGCTTAGAATAACTGCTGGCCCTAACCCATCCAAAAGTCTGACTGAAAAACATGCGTCATCCCCTTGAATTGCATTTGACAAAAGCTGCCTGCCAAGGCCGTAATAGAGTGTCCAAGTCTCAGAGCCCAAACAAGCCCTGGTACAGTATACATAGCTCTCTGAGCTGTAATCCCAGACCTGAGGATAAATAATTGAGTGAGGTCTATTTAATGACAATACCTGGCCTCATCATTCATTTATCAGCCCCTTGTGTTGGTGATTAGAATAATAAGGTTTCATGGGCTTTCAAGAATGCTTTCACAGTTAGTTGAAGGAGAATACTTTGGCCTAACTTACAAAATAGATAATTTACCCATAACATATGATCTGACCCTGACTACACAGAAAAGGCAGGACATGCTATGTTGCCTCTGACACATTCTCATGCCAGGATACACATTCCCCTTTTGGGTTAGGTTAAGTCGACTTTTCTTTCCTCTTGTTTTCAGTTTGATAGTATGAGTAAGCAACCAATTTAATGTTCAAATAAATGAAAGACATTTTAAAACTGGTGTTTAGGGAACTGTAATCAAAATTTGTTCATCAACACTTCCTAGTAAAGGGATCAGAAGAATGAAAGGTCTTATTCTAAGAAGCATTGCTATTTACAAAAGAATAATGACCAATAGTCCAAAGAACTTTAACTTCCTGGAATATTACTCACTAGCTGGCTACAGAGATAAGAAGCTACTTTAATGTGCAGAGATTAAAAACAATTACCATAGACCTCCTAGAGAATATAATTTCATAATTAGACTTGAATAATTATTCAGAATCATCCCAATACTGGAATGATGCAAAATAAATATCATTTTAAAGGAGATGTTCATGATAACAGTTATAATTGTTAAGATCTCAGTAATCTCATCTATAAAAAGGGAGATAAGGGCCAGCCAGGGATTTAGCTCAGTGGTTCCACCACCTGCCTCGCAAGCACAAGGTCCAGAGTTCAATCCCCAGTACCAAAAAAAAAGAAGCTTTAAAGTAAAAAGGGAGATAAAATATAGAGACTTGTCATATACTTTATAGAAAATAGAGCATGTGATGTGTTTAGCTTACTCCATAGAAAAACAGCAAGAGCACTATGAATAGTAACTATTATTAGTAGCAAATGTAGTAATAAGGCTGACTTTTATTCTAATTTCCTAGTACTTAACACATGGCACAGAAGTGAATTTCAGCAATTCTAATTGAGTGAATTAATATCAATAAAACTGAGAGGTAAATGAGTTATGGATCTTGACTGCCTGCACATTAGTATCACTGTGTGGTCTTTTAAGGATTTCTAAGCCTAAGTCTTTCCACCCCCAGATCACTGAATTCACAATCTCTAGGAATGAGATATAGGTCTCAATATTTTTTTTAACTTTTTCAAAAGATTGCAGCGTGCAAAAGTCAGGGGAAAAGTTTGGAACTAAACTAACTTTTTTTTACTGGGACCACTAAATTTAAAAGGTCTTTAAATTGGTCAAGTAATTGTTGGAGCCATGGGCTAAAATATACGGAATCGTGTGCAACTGCTTTGCTGTCCCCTTGGATTGGCAACACTTTACACATTCTGATGCTTGATACTTGCCTTTGATGAGTGTCTTAACTTTTTATATCCCTCCCTCACTCTTCATCTCAAGTCTCTAGAAGGTAACTGCCTGACGAAACCTTTGAAAACATGAAACAAACTAAGAAGAAACAAAAGATCTGTATGTACATTCACCTATCCTCTTAACTTGCACATCTGGCTTATTTCAGTATATTCCTTTTCAATACTACCATTTCACAGACTATCTATCTATCTATATAGAGAGAGATATCATATATATATAAGATACATATATCTTATACATATAAATCTAAGTATTTTACCATATATATGTTATATATATATAACATCTAAATATTTTACCAGCCACAAAAACAGTAGCATGCTCTGTGTATAAAGAGTTCTTCAGGCAATTTTTCAGTAGCTCTGTTGACATTCATAAAGTTATGTGTTAAAGCCAAATGCTAGTATTGGTGAATAACTAAAACAAAGCTCAGGCAGGCCAAACTTGTATTAAATTCAAAGTTACTACCCACATAAATACTTCAGACCCAGGATGACTTCTTTGTTCCCTATGGCTCCAAAACATTGATAATTTTCATCACTGGCCTAAATGTCAAATAAAAATTCAAACATATTTTAGTCATACTCTAAAGATCCATCAAGTATTTCAAGGTAATTTTAAATAAATCAAAGGAGAAACAATAGAGCTGGACTTTAATGGTTTAATGTTTTTCTTTTAAAAAAAGAAGCAAAACAAAACTTATTAGATCCTCTAGAGCTGATTAAGTCTTCCTAACTCTGTTCTGTACCTGATTAAGATTCAATTTACAAGTAATAAAAATTCTTTTTTATTTTAGTATTAAGGGAGAGACGACTATACAGATTTTCTTTGGAGTTAAAAGCTTGTGTTGAGTCTTAAATTTTGTGAAAACACAAACTGGGTTTCCTCTGTATAAAGAAACCAAAAATTAAAAGATTATACTATGAGCAGAGACGACTGAAGGGTAGCAGAATATAACACCCCAAAATGTGTCAATTAAATATTACATGCCATATTACGCAAAAATGTCAGAAGTGTGCCAAAATATGACATACATATTATTATGACATAAATATTACTTTGAGCTGAAGACAATTAATAAGAAAGAAGTTGTGGACTTAGCTCAGCAGCACCATGCCTGCCTTGCAAGCACAAGGTCCTGAGTTTGATCCCTGGTACCAAAAAAAAAAAATTATGTCCCACAATTATGAAGAAAGAAATACAAGAAAAGTTTTCTGGCCTCTCCTTATTTGCCTCAAAGCAGAACATTAGGAAGAGAGAACACAGAGGAATCTGCATAGCCAACTGTACAAACTGGTCTTTATCTTCCAGTAGTTGCCAATATATTTGCTTTTCCACAATTTGTTAACCAATTGTTTTCCTTTGTTTTCTCACATCTCTAAAAATGAATTGCTTTTAAGTTAAAATTCCATTTAAGCCAAATTCTAAGTGCTCCTGTGAGTTACTCTTTGTGGAATGTTTCTATGTACAAAGACAATGCACATGGTAATAAACTCCTGTTTTTCACTTGTCAGTTGGTTTTTTTCTTAGGCTAATTTATACAGTTGCAGCCAATAAACAGAGGATGGGGGAAAATGAACTATTTTCCCCCCTACACATTGTACAACCAAATTACTAGAATGTATTCTTTCTCAGTATGAAAAGTCTGATAATGGAAATTCTTAAGTATCTTGTTGAATATTATTATTAAGTTATAAGGCAAGGAATTTTATTTGATATATTTTTGTCTTTTATTTTAGTAAACCATTTGAGCCTTCAATTAACAACACAAATACCTGGAGATTCAGGTAGTATGTGGCCATAGAGACAGAAGCCATGTCCCTAAGGCACCCAAGAATTCCCCACTGCACTAAGAATTACCACTGTGGTGTTAGAGCACAAATGATATGTGAGGGGAATGTGACCTTATGACCACAAATGAAACTTAAAACCAGAAGGCCACCACCAAGAAGGCAAGTTCAATCTGAGACATTCCTTCACCAAAAAGGTAGTGTTTCCTCCTCCGCCTTAACAATGAGAGTGCCATACAAACTATGAGGAAGCCCCATTCCAAGTTTGAGCTAATACGCAATTTGTCTTATTTCTATCATTCTTTCACTCTCCCTTTCCAAAATATTTAGTGGGTATGTTTTATGCTCTTGGCAATATGTGAAATATTTAAAAGAAATAGACATATAGACTCCTTTCTGCAATTTAACTTCTATTAGGAAAATGAAATATAAGCCCATCAAATAGTTGCATAACTGCAAGATAAAGTGAAAAGGAAGAGGACTTCGGGGGCTGGAGAGTCATTGAAGGCATTGTAAACATTGTAAAGGAGACAAGAACTAAACTGATAGAATCCAGCTGATAGAATGTAGGTAGGCAGAGAGAGGCATTCCAGGCGTAGGTTTGTAGGAATTTCTCTAACAAGGGAAATATTTTCCCTGTGATTCACACATACATCTACATGCTTACATATGCTAACATTCCATTCCTGGACTCTTCACAGGGCCTTCTAAGTAACTTGGTAGACAGAATGTGTTCATTTTGCTTGGCTCATGTGCATTCACATTCTAAAGAATTCTGAAACAAAGTCTTTGTAAATAGGGAGGAATGGAGGGGTTGAAGGGAGGTGGGGGGAATGGGGAAAAAGTAAGAACCAAAAGAGACTACATAAAGGTGCAAATTTCCAATGATTAATGTCATTATATTGTATATCTAAAATGTTCCAATAAAACTAATTTTAAAAAACGAATTCTGCATAGCTATAAATGTCTCTAATTTCTCATTTTTTATGGCTGAGTAGTACTCCATTTTATAAAAAAAACACATTTTCTTTATCCAGTCTCCAGTTGATGGGCATTTGGGCTGTTTCCAAGTTTTAGCTATTACAAACTGCGCTGCTATGAACATGGGTGCACATATATCACTGTGGTATGATTCTTTTAATTGTTTGGGGAAGATCCCCAGCAGTGGAATAGCGGGGTCAAATGGGACTTCCAGTCCTAGTTCTTTGAGGTATCTCCATACTGATTTCCACAGTGGTTGCACCAGTCTGCACTCCCACCAGCAGTGGAGCAGGGTTCCTCTTTCCCCACAGCCCCGCCAGCATTTGTTATTGGTTGATTTCATGATAGCAGCCATTCTTTCTGGAGTGAAATGGAATCTCAGGGTTGTTTTCATTTGCATCTCTCGCATGACCAGTGATGTTGAACATTTTTTAATATGAGAAAATGGAAAACTAGGAACAAAATCTTTGTAAATAGGGAGGACTGGAGGGGTTGAAGGGAGGGCTGGGCAAGGGTGAAAAATAAGAACCAAGAGAGACTATGTAAAGGTGCAAATTTCCAATGATGAATGTCATTATATTGTATACCTAAAATGTACCAATGATTAGAATGAATAATCGATAATTTAAAATAGGAAGAAAAGGTCCAAAGGGGTAGGGGTAGTGAGAGGGGCAGGGGAAAGGAAAGAAGGGAAAGGAAAAATGATGAGAAATGGAAAAAATGGAAATAAAGCCTTTGTAAATAGGGAAGGGTGGAGGGCGTGAAGGGAGGGCTAGGAATGGGGAAAAAATAAGAACCAAGATGCATTCTGTAAAGGTACAATTCCCAATGAGAAATGTAATTGTGTTGTATACCTACAATGTACCAATAAAAGAATTAATACAAAAAACCCCACAAAAAACGAATTCTGAATATTGTGAGACAGAAGAATTCTCAGGGACCGGCCCCTGAGTGAGATGAACCATTCTGATTTGAAAGTGTGGTAAAATGTCTCTTCACAATATCTGTGTATTTATATGTATACCCCTTAAATATTCCTGAGTATTATGTAATATTTTTTCAAAATGTACAGTGATATTTAGGAGTGCTAAGTCTAAAAAAATCCTTTAAAATTAGCATATTTCAGACTCATTTTTTCCATGATTAATGTCCTTCCACTGTCTGGAACTGTGCGTTCTGCCTTTTGATCAATGAGTGGAGAAGAAATTTAAAATTATTTAAAATCATGGCCATTGAGTCAACTCTGAAAATGCTCAGGACAATCTGGTAAATTTGTTTCCTTACCACTTGGCAAGCTTAGATCTGGAGAACAGTAATAAGCACTTGGGAAACAAAACCTAGGTGAGATCATCTACACAATTGTGTGAGTTCCTTTCTCTGCTGTATTGACTTGAAATTTTAACATTTCAGTGTCCTTCCTGGACACCCTTCTAACCTATTTTGAAATTATGCCTATGCATGGGTCAACAAATACAATGTATTTCATAAAATATAAAAGTTAATTGATCCACGTAAATATCTTGGTGCCTATGTGTGTACATACATTATGTACAGATACATACATATACATGCATGTATATATGTAAACTCATGCATATGTATTGAAAATGTACAATCACAGCTACATGAAAGAAGTGACTGATAAAATTTCTAATTTTCATGACTGAAGAAGGAAATCTTTGAGGAGTTCACTTTCCAGGTCCCCTCCTGTCTCTTTCAGGTGCTGTCTCTCCCTCGATAAAATTCCCTACTCTAAAAAAAAAAAAAAAAGAAGAAGGAACTCTTAGACACATTACAATGGTAATATACCACTATTCCTTTCTTACTCTTACCTAATTTGCTATGCCACTCTAATATAATGTTCTATAAACATTTGCTTTTGGTATATGTGATAATGGAGAAATATAACTCCCAACCTGCTGTCAGAAGTGTCAAGTCCATGTCTTCTTAAATTGAAGAATGAATTTTAAAGGACAACAGAAATTAAGAGTAGGAAAGATTTATTGAGACACAGCTCCTGAGAGTCAGGAGGGGTCCAGAAAGTGGGTTGCCACTGAGGCCCTCTGTCAGGGGTGCTTTATGCAGCAAAATCACAATGTGGATGCAACATGGGTCAAACTATAATCTACCTATAGGATAACAACCATAGCTGCTTAGCTAATATTAATCCAATAGGGAAGCAGGTTACAAAGCAAGAGTACATGGAAAGAACAAACCCATTTGTGGGTCTGAATGCTCTGGTCACTCACTTGGGCTACTGATGCCTATCTGGACTTCCTGGACCAGGTGGTGCTAATTATAGTATAATTCCAAGTTATTATTTATCTCTTAAGGAGACATGTAGGTCTGGCCGTTGCATCTTTATGTTGGGGCCCGGTCTTCACATTCATCTCCAGCTACACTTCTGATTTTTTTTTTTTTGCTGGAATGCCCAGTCCCCCTCTGACTGTATATTAATTTCTATCTAACTTAGCTGCCTGTAATATTCCCCTCTCTGAAGAGCTATCCATAAATGTGTTTAGGAAAGAATGGGAAAAGTTTCAATCTAGACGCTTTGAGCTGAGAAGGGTTGGAGCAGGGGAGACTGCAGTCAGGAGCCTTCTCCAGAGAGCTAATCTAATGGGCCTTAGATCAAAGTCATGTAGGAGTTTAGTAGTTATGAACTCCCTTTACAAGGTCTATCTAATGGTCCCAGTAAAAGGAGTCTGGGTCGCTGGTTTCATCTATATGATCACTTAGAGTTTGGCAGCCTCTAGGCAAAAATAAACAAATTTTTTAAGAGATTAAAGCATGTACAATTAAAGCATAAGCACTAGAATGGAAAGGCAAATTGGAGAAAGAGCCATGTCTATATACTGCTGATACACATATTTCATCACAAATAGCCAGGACACAAGTAGGAGAAACCCAGATGCATGAGCCTTAAAAAGTTTATCACAAACTTTAGCTACAAGTCATCAGTGTGATGACTCTTTTTAAGTTTGTTTCTTTGAAGGCCTGTATACTCTGGAAACAAAAATAGACCATGAGGTTAGTAAGAACTAGTATCACATCTGTATAAAAATCTTTACATATTTAGTTCTTACTCTTAAGACAAATGTTAAACTCTTTAAACAGGTTTTAGAAGGTGTAACTATATGGACAAGAATTAAGGACATCTTGTCAGCTCTGATAAGTTTAAGAAACAATGCTAGTGACCACAAATAGACTTATTATCCAATATACAAGTGTATGTTATTTATACAATAACAAAAATCCTTGTTTAATCAAAGACAATAGATGTAAAGCAAGTTTAAATGTTATCAAAATTTTAAAACTTAACCACAATAAGTTTTAGTAAAATTAACAACGATAAGTACTCACAACAACATGGCAAATATCAGTTGACTAAATCCTGAGGCAAAATTGCCAAGGACCTTGTTCTCCCTTAACAGAGCTGTGCCAAATGCAAGCTGGTTATTAGTTGGAAAGGCTCATTCCAATGCAGTGGGAATAATGTGGCAAGCAACTGTGACCGGTGAGCTCTGATAGGGATGATAGGAGATTTCTGATCTCAAAAAATTGATTTCTCTTTAATAAAACATTTTCCTCTTTCAGATGAATTTTTAAAAAGATCAGAGGAAGAGGAAAAGCTGAAAGACTGAACCTCTCTGCATACGCACAAATGGGGGAGAAAGTTTTTAAATATAAATGAAACACATTTATCAAGATGTTAAGATAAAAAATTAGGATGAGTTATTGATGTAGTTTGGCCCTTTATCAGAAGCCCTGAGGCCGGAGATTTAGCTCAGTGCCACCACACCTGCCTTGCAGGTAAAAGGTCCGATCCCTGGTACTAGGAAAAAAAAAAAAAGAAGCCATGAAATTATAGATTGTCCTTCTCACAGAAATCTCTAATTGAATCTTTTCATTGTTGATTATAGATTAAATAACAAGCAATTGTTTAGCCTCTGTTTTCAATTGTTCCAGATTAGTTAGTTCACTCTAATATAAATTTAATTAATCAAAGGGCATTTCTAGACCCCAGAAAGAGATGCAGTAACTGATTCATCCTGTCTCACACAAGCCACTGATTATTAAACTTTTAGGAATTATGTGAGCCCTTTTTTAAACTATTATAAATTGCTAGTAGTTTGAACTTGGTCATAGTTGAAGTATTTACAACATGGAAATTAACAAATGCTACAAATCAGGGCTTTTATCCAGCATATTGGTGTCCTTAACTCAGCTCTTTTAAACATCCCAGGCATGTTAATGGTTCTCTTGTATCAGGAATGAGTGTCCAGCAACAAAATCACCCACACAGGAAACATTAACTGAATGCTTATGATGCACTATGAGAAAATAAAGAGCCATATGACTCCTTTCATATCCTGAGAAGCTCAAAATCTACTCTGAAAGGAAGATTTACATACAATTTTTTTAAATGCAACATAACAAGAGAATCAAATGGATAATAGTCTTTTTATAAGAGAATCAAATGAATAATAGAGTCTTTTTCTGTCCTAATTCTATAAGAGTTGGCAGAGAAAAGACCTCAGAGGGCAGTTGAACCCAGGCCTGAGATAGCCTAGGATGTGAAAAGTGGAGAGAAGACAAACCAGGAAGAAGAGAGAAAATGTCTAGGAAAAAGACTAAACACGTTTTAATGGAAAACATGTTTTAAGTGAATCCTATGACACAACAGAAAAAGCATGAAGTTTTGGAGATGGAGAAACCCAGATTTTAACATTTGCCTTCTTTTTTTTCAGTTGGTGAGGCCATTTTACCTCTGCCAATCTGTTTTCTCATTTGTACAATGGGGATATCTCTCTGTTTTTAATGATCTTATGATGAATAAATGAGTTCATGTGTGCAGCTTCTCTTAGCATAAGATCCAATATACAGTAGATGCAAAAAAAATGAAGATTTTATCCATCTCCAAAATCTTATAGTCATCATTACCAATAATAACTCATGGGAAGTCAGTCCACACTGGGAGGTGCAAGTCAGGTTGATTTATGAGCAAAAGTTTCTCAACTTGGTTAATTACTAAGAAGACATTAAAGGCTTTGAATATAGAGACGACACATTCAAAAAGGATGTAAATATACTATGGTATAGTGCATGAACACTAAGTTACATACACTTGGGTCCTGTAATATAAATTTGGTAAATTCTTTGAGACCACTAAACACTGCCTTTGACATTGGTGGAACTCACAGAACTGCTCAGTATGAGTAACAAACAAGCTGTTGGTTCACAATATGCAGTTGAAACTCATAGGCTGGGTCATTTTCATGGTCCTATTACTTGTGCTATAAAACAGAGCCCCACGCTTAGATGGGCTCTACACTTGGTCTAATGCTGTGACATTGCCATTTAAAAAGCATTAATAATTTATATTCTTAATTATTTTTTGAACACAGGGACTCATTTACATTTTTTACTAGATTTTGAAAATTATAAAGCTGGTCTTATATACAAAATATATTAAACATAGCTAATAAGTAAACTAGTATCTTGTGCTACAAAGACATAATTGATGTGTTCAAAGTAGAGGGAGTTAGTAACCTGTAACACAGAGTAAAGAAAGAAAGAAAATAGATAGAAAATATGAAACAAATAAGAATGTTATGATTAGAAAACGACAGAAAGACCAAGTCATGACCCTGCCACTTTGGAACTGCCTCCTGTTTCTGCTGCCCTTATCACTCAATGACGTCATCAGATCAGGTTCTATCACTCACACTCACTCCACCCAAGAACTACAAATGGAACCCAGAGTGTTTCAAAGGCTAAGTGACAAGCTACTGTTATAGAACAAGTGGCTGTCCTTCACCCAAGTCTTCTTCATTCTGTGGGCCCCTGTAGGGCTTCAGTCTTCCTAGCCACAGCACAGGCAGGATGAGAGTGAGAGGACCAAGGGGCATTGCCAAACTCAGAAGACAGAGCTGAGTTCCTACTGCCCACAGTTCTAGTCAGTTGCCACTGGATCCCCAGTGTGTTGATGTGTCCTATCCCTTTCCTTTCAATTCCCACTTTAAATGACCCTAGAAAACTATTATAGCTTGTATCTAGGTGTCTCCCCAAAGCCTCGTGCACTCGTAGGTGGGGAGTTTCGAAGGTGGCTACATTAGAGTATGTGAATGTGGATTAAGGATGTGATACTGGGATTAACGATGTGGATAATGGAACCCCCACCCTGGGTATGAGTGGCATCAATCAATCGGATTGTAGCTTGGATGGAATATAAAGAGACAGAAAGAAGGCAGGCTTGCTGCTATTGCTTGCTGCTGCTGCCTTTGGCCCTCCACACCCTGGACTGTTTCTCCTCTGTGATCCCATCTGCCCTGCCTTAGAGCCAGCCAGTTATGGACTGACACCTCTACAAGCTGTGAGCTAAAATAGACCTTCCCTCCCTTAACCTTGGGTGTTGGGTATTTTGTCTCAGCAATGAAAAAACTAACCAAAACAAAAACCATGTGACTTGGGCATTTTTTCGATCCGTAATTCCTAGTAGAGCTTGCCTATTGTGTTCCCACAGGCTGGCATTGCATCAAGGTAATTTTCTACTTGAAAACTTTGAAATCATAGTTCAAAAACTTCTTAGTTGTGTGACCATAAACAATTACTTATCCTCTCAAGAGTTTCAGTTTCCTTACATGTAAAGTCAAAAGAATAATTTCTACCTTAAAGTACAATTGAGATAAAGAGAAGAAATTGTGACAGTAAAATAATAAATAACATGCATTAAATGAATAATATGTGCTAGACATATTTTAAGTGCTTCATGTTGATTGACTGATCTAATCATCTCAATAACTCTGAAATAGCACTATTTTTGTCCCTACTCAAAGTGAAGAAACTCAAGATGTAAAGGTTAAGAACTTTGCCCGTAGCCCACTGTATGACGCTCAGCATAGATGTGCTAAATATTATAAAAACTGGCTGTCAATATTACTTTTAGGTGGACGAAATTCAGATGTACTGATCGCCTCTAGAGTCTCCATTCTTCCAGTGGAAAAAAAATCTCTGTACCCCAGATAATGTAATATAGAAGAACAGAAGGCCTAGGCCCTCGTTGAGTTATTGGTTTAAAAGAACCCCAAATCAGGGGCCGGGGATTTAGCTCAGTGGTTTCGCCGCCCGCTGCGCAAGCGCAAGGACCCGAATTCAATACCCGTACCAAAAAAAAAAAGAACCCGAAATCGTTGAAGTACATGTTGGTGGGTGTGTACACGGGCTTAAAAGTTCTCTTGTGTGGAATCTTTCATTTCTTCACAATGTCAGATGTAGGAAAGGCCTTTGCAACCTTACTAAACATATGATTATTGCTCGTGAAAATCTTAAGCTACAAAGAAGCTAGAGAATAAGGGACAGAGACTTGAGTCCAAGAAACAGTTTTCACCAAGGTTTTCCACATGGCTCCAGCAGAGGAAATCAGCCATGGTCTGTTCTCATTTTTTCATTATTTCTCCCAACCAAAAAAATAAAACAAAATTAAATTTAAAACAAACAAACAAAGGTACGGTAGGGTAAAGGACCACTGAATAAGGAGGAATATTACCTTAATGGCTAGCTGACAGCTTCTAGCACCTATTTAAGTGTAAATGAAATCCTAAGGGTAACTTTCTTGGCTTTGCTGAGCACATCATTAATAAATCACTAGGGATAGTCAGCCAATGGACAACTCCCAGAAACACTAGATCAGGACACTACATAGCTCAGAAATTAAAAGCAATCGATATAATGACTAAATACACACCTTTGTTATCAAAATAAGTAACTTTAACCAATCTCTCCAAGACTCATTTCCATGAAAAAGTATACTTGGAGTACTTTTGTGCCCTAATTTGTGGATTCATGAAATATGAAAACTCTCCTTCCACAAAGGAAGCATTTTTAAATACCTAGCTAAATGTTATTGGTTTTTAATTTGTTCTTTGTGTTACAACCAGGGAAGCATTCTTTCTCCAGATAGATGCTTTTTATGGAAGCACCTGATACAGAAGAAAGACGAGGTGGATGTGGTCTGGTTGAAGCTGGCTGTAGTCAAGCAGTCCTCCTTCTTGGCTCTGCCTGCCCAGCCCTGAATTGATTTCACCAATTTGCTTAACCTCTGAAGACAGCAATTTGAGAACCAGGGGCCACAATCTGACATCTGCTTTATTAATAAGTAAACTAAATTTCAAAGAGGTGCCATTGAACAGATGTCTTTGACAAGCCTGGTCTCTTAATTTTCAGGCCAAAATCTATTACACTACAAGAAAAGAATGTGGTTGATTATTTAGGCTTAATCATAAGGACTTATTCTCTACTACATATAATGTTCTGATATGGTTCAAGTTTTCAGGTCACAGAATGAGTAAGGAGTAGGCCAGTTATTTTCCACCCAGGTGTTTTATTTCACCTGTGGTGGTTGCTACTAAGTTAGTGCTGGCACATCTTACAGATAGGAAAGATCTAGTCTTCCAACTTCGGAGTTAAACCCATGAACAACTTTAAAACAGAATATACTTAACATTGTCACTGATGGATATTTTTAATGTTGGAATTGATATTTAGATAAATGAAAAATGCACCATTATTTTCCTTTTTCTCATCCCCAAAACACACATATTATCATCCATTTAATAAACTATCCACAAAGCAAGATATCCTATTTAATGACATTTTCTGTTTCTCAGAGGTAAAGATAGTGGCTCTCAATCCTGATGCTGAAATAGTGACTTTGACAGCAAAAAATAAAAACACCATTCCCAGTTTGAGCCAGCCACACCTGCCCTTTTAATAGGAGATATTATTTACTAGATTTAAGGTTACATAAATTAAATCTTACAACAAAAATCAATGATTCACAGCAATAGTGGAAAGGAAGTGACTTCTTTTATTTCCATAGAGTCGATTTTGCTTCTTAAAAGTGCTTTTTCTTTTCTAGAGCTTCTTGACCATGTAGCAATAGTTTATATTACCCATCTTTTAACCTTTACCCCTGAGAATGATCACATTCCTAGTGACAGATATTCTTTAAAAAATGTGGGAAAAGTCCTTGAACGTCCCATATGCACAGAACTATAACCTGCTATTCCTAGGGCTTTCTTCTCTCACATGCTTGGAAATTCTGACCCTGTCTGAAGTCTGTTTTAGAAATTTCACAGGTTTTTCAGAGTCCACAGTCAGAGGGAAGGAAGCCTTGAAACTCAGACACAAATCCAAACCTGTGACCAAAACATCCATCCCATTGATATTTAGCCTCATGTCTTGGATTGCATAGACTCAGCAGGAGCGAAGACTGGAGGCTAATCCTGGGCATACCATAATCCTTAAAAACATTCTCTCAAAGTAGATTTCTCTGAAGGGTGGAGGAAATGCTGGCTGACTCCACATGTGAGCAACACTAGGCTAGATGAATCTTCTCTACATGAACTATGAAGTAAGGACCACTGCTCTTATAATGTGATTGGAATCCATGGGGGGAAAGCTCAATATGCCTTTCAAAAACCTTCAAAGGAAGACAGGTCAGGCACTTTAGTACTAACAACTTCAACACAAAGCCTGAAACCAAGAAAACCAGGATGGCCACTGCTGTGGGAACTAGTTGTGCAGAGTCAGGAAGCCACAAAGCAGGAACTACTTTGGGCTGTGGAGAATCATTACAAGAATCATCATCTCAGCCTTGCTGAGAAGGGAGTAGAATAGCTGTTTCTTCTCTGGGCCTAACTCGTGCTTCCATTCTGCACACCAACGTTGGCTTTCAAATCACTGTCTTGGTCACATGCCTACTTGCTCCTCAGCTGTCCCAGTGAGAGGCAGCAAATCTAACTGCCTGCAAGGTCCAGCCAAGTAGCATATACAAGTGAAACTGATTCTCCAAGAACCACGAAGAGTGAATGCCCTATTAGTAAGGGGCAGTTCTTGCTCAGTCCCAGTGGGTTTTTTCATGTAGAAATGTGGGACTTAATCTTTCAGTTTTCCATGAGAAGATGAACACCTGGATTTTTTTAAGTGTAAAATTTCTTACATTTAAAAACTAAGCATAAAAAGAAAAATTGCTATCATTTAAAAAATAAAATGTTTAATTTTGTTAATGTACATTTTTCCACAATAAAAAAAAATAATTTTTAAAAAGGAAAGAAAAAAAGATCCCCAGTACCAAATAAAAAAGGAAAGGAAAGGAAAAAAAATGTGAGCCAAATAAAAATAATCTATGTTCTACATTCAGCTTTCAACTTCCATTTTCAACCTCCGCCCTGGTGCTAGAACATAGCGTCACACTTTTTTTCTCAGCAATTCCTACTCCTCTACACTTTTAAAAGCTCCTAGTTCTTGAACTCCGGCCCAAGCTTCCAGCCCCTGGAGTTCACCATGAGACTACACTGGGAGTACATTTTGGAAGAACTAAGAGCAAGCTATCTCTGGATTTGCCATTGTTAAAATACTCTCTAGTTTCTTTTGTTGAAATCTCAAACTTTGATCATTAATCCAGACTATTATCATTGTGTCAACATTGCCCAAGTCCCCTGGCATCTGCCTGTGGCTAAATTGGCTCCTACCTAACCTTGCCAGGCCCCAAATCCCTCTATCTCTCTTGTCACATTGAAGTAATAAAACATCAACAAGTCTATTCTCAGATGAAATAATTGTACAGCTGTGTGCCATGTTCTGGCACCACACTAAGTGTTTTATATGAATTATCTTGACATATGATTTCAATCACCCAATAAATAAATACATTTCATTAGGAACCTGAGGTCAGAGGGACTACACATCTCATTCACAGCCATTAAATAGATGACCTAAGATTCAAACTCAAGTTTGAAGCCCCATTCTACTGTCCTACATGGGAGTTGTAGGTAAGGAAGTAAATGAATGTTTCTACACCCTCATGCAGATAGAAGGGAGGTACTCTCTGGCATTCTTCCATAATTTTATGCTTTGAAAGCTCACAATATTATTACTTTCCAATTTTATAACTTTCTGTATACCTGTGCCTCCCAGGTTTTGGGATGCCGTGGGCCATTAATATTTTAAACTATATTTTAGGGGCCAGAAGCGGGTTGCCAATTTTCTATTTTGAGAAATTAGGAGACTTCTAAGCCTCCAAGTTAGCATCATCATCATTTCATTAACTGAAAGTGTTTCAGTCTACAGACACAGACATAGGCACACACACACACATACACACACACACGAAATCACACTTGCATGGAACAAGGAGTTCTGCTTGGGATTGCTGCTCACAATGAATGTTTGCTGCACACATACACAGGTAGTTCTCCAGACTGCAATCACTTGATGTTGCAAAAGTCTACTAGGAAGGCCATTGTTTGGAATTTAGAAAACTTTATTTTACTCCATAACACAAAACAAAGATATAATATTAAAATTGATGGCTAGATCTCAACAGAGGGTGGATCTAGAATATCTCTCTTTTATTTATTCACTCATTTATTTATTTATTTTTTGATACAAGACAACTGAAGTTCCAGAAAGTTAAATGATTTCCTTAAGTAATACGCAAGCTCTTGAAGAGCCAAAACTAGAAGTGAATTATCCTAATAGCTATTTCAGCTGTTTATTCATCACCAGAGACAATGATTCCATATTATCATTTTAACAAAATTATTAGTGGAACATTGGAGGAAGACAGTTTTGGAAACATCACTGTTTATAAAAATCATTTGAGGAAAAATGGTATTTATGGCAAGAATGAGAGATGCAAACATAGCTAATACAGACACACACCCTTCTGTACATCCTGTCTCCCTCAGCCATCAGGGCAAGAAAACATAATGTGTATCTCAGGGGCAGATCTGCTCTGTCCTCCCAGAATGGGATAGTCACATGATTTTGCATATGGGAAATTTATAAATCTTTGTGTTCTCTGTTTGTACCCACAAGAGCAGTCAACATCAGACTGAAATTGGGTCAGTGACATATTATCAGGGAACAACAGGATTATGGGCACGATCCTAGCTCGAATCCTTTTTGCTGTTCCTTTCACTTAGCATCCTTCCTCTGCTATCAAGAGAGCTGTCACAAGAAAAGATTATTTAAGTCTAGGACTCTGAAGAAAATCAAGAGTGCGCAACTACATAAACCTGCAAAATTCAAATACATCATCTCTTTCAGAGAGGTGGTAATCAATGTATCAAACTTGGAAAACTCCAAATTAAGGAACAAATGATTAAGCTAACTACAGATGGTACAAGACTCTAAAAAAATCAATGAATTTGCTCATAATTGTTTCTAATTTATAACCATCAGCCCAGTTTCTCTAGTAGATTTTAGGCATAGATAGATACATATTGTATGTGTATGTATACACATACCTGCATGTGTGCATATACCTGTATATGAGCGTTTTATATTACAATGAATATTTTACATGTGCACTATATCTAGCATTATCTGTAAAATAAAGATCATACTGCAAGCATGTAAGAGGTCAGTATCAGGAAAAGTATCTTTATATATGAAAAGTGGCAACATACTTGAGAACCTCAATTTTCTTCTCCATCTTCCAAGGTTTGCATTTAACAGTAGCAATTATTTGTCTCTTCTCATCTAACTCGGCCTTCAGTCTCTCCAATTCTTCCACATCAATCCCTTCCTCTTCTTCTCTTTAAAAGACAAAACAAAACATAAGATTAACTTCTGCATCACTTTCAGACTTAAGACTAATATTAGATACTCAGCTCTTCTTTGTTTAACTTGGCTGGATAAAGTCAATGCTAAGACCCATAAGCATTAGGACTCATATCTGAACACTGATGCAAAATTATTTAAACACTTATGTTTACGTTGTTACATGCTGAAGCTAAAATGTTCTTTTCTGTCCACAGCCTCAAGCTGTCAGAACTAGAAAATCTATGGAAAGAATAATTTATAGATCTATCAAGATATTTCCTTCTCTGCTCTGTTTCCTAGCACATCTTCCCTCCTGAATTCTACATTTCATTTAAAAGCTTTATTTTTTAATAATGTTAATAAATTAGAGTCAAAGATGTCTTTGAAGTGCCCTTAAAATTTTTAAATTAGCCCTGTCTCAAGGGAAAGTGAGAAAAATTGAAATAGGAAAAAAGTAAAAATCTCTCTCTCTCAAAGGTAACCTAATCTGTTAATTAAACTTAAAACTTCAATTGATAAAATTCAACTTGAAATATATTTGTGTGGAAGCAAATTCTTTGAAAAGACCTTCAAAGGAATCATTTATTACTGAACAAATGAAATGTATCTTTTCCATGTTCCTAATATTAAAAAAAATAGTATAAGGTCCAGAACCCAAAGAAAACAAAGTTTAAACCTTGAGCAGCATGATTTCAAATGAAGCAGTATAATACTATATTGTAGAAATTGATATTTTTAATAATAGATTGTTTCTGTTATTAAGCTGTTGCCTCAGTTCCAAACACCATTTTATACTTACTATTGTGATGTTGGAGCTCAAACTCTATAAGTCACATTTTTGTTGTATTAGCTGGATCAGTTTTACACTCAGATAATAGGTAACTATGAAGAAACTCAGTCTTTCCTGTGGCTTCCTATCTTCTTCCTATTTCCTGTCTACTTCCTGTTTGCTTAGGGAGAGGGAGAGGCTTCCGGCTTAGCAGCACTTCTTACTCCCGGATCTGCAGGGCCTTCTCACAGTTTCATGTTTCTACTTTGTCAGTTCTATCAACACTAGCAGAAACAGCTTCATCACCACCTCCACAAGAAACAGTGCCTCTGAGTTTCAGCTCCCTGGGTTTCTCCTCTATACAGTGTGTGCGTGGAAGCTGCTTACTATGGATACTATTCTCATACTTCAGCTATCTTTTTACCTTTCAGTAACCTGGCTACTTTTTTATTCATGACTCTTAATAATTCTTATGTTAAATTCTTTCTGTTCAATTAGCTTTTGAAGTTTCTCTCCTCACTAGACCCTATTTATTCAATGTTACTCAGAAACATGTTTTGTTGTTCACTAAGCTCATAATCCAACACAAGTAGGAATATGCTAAAAGCTATATAAATAATTAGACATAATATGAGGACATAGCCATAGTTTCACACTCTGCCCTGGAACATGACTTTGCAATCTCTTTATTACCAATCTAAAGTTTTTAATCATTCCATTTACTGAAACAAAAATTTATGTTAACCCTCTAAAATAGCACTTCCTATTGATAATTTATAGTTTGAACAATTTAAATATCTTACTTAATACAGTAATCCTGGTTCAAAAGAACCATGGAGTACACTCTACTAAGTTACAACTCTAGGGCCTGGGGATTTAGCTCAGTGGTTCTACAGCCTGACTTGCAAGCACAAGGACCCGAGTTCAATCCCCGGCACCAAAGAAAAAAAAAAAAACTGTCTCTAAGTTACAACTCCATCACAGAGTAATTTCTGATTTGTTCATTTGGTGTTTATTATATAAAATCCTATGGTGTTATATAACCATGACATAAGATACTTGAGAATTTTTCTTACTCTATCTATATTCATAATTTTTGTTTTTTCTAATTTCCTAATCAGAAATGTTATATAGGTTTGTTTGTCATAGGAGAGGAAAATGTATTTTAATAAAAATAATTGAAATTGTCGCTGGGTAAATGTAGACACAAATCCAAACTGTATAGATGATTGTTTTATTGAACACAATGAAAGAAAACTAGCAAAATTAAAAGAAAATAGGTCCTAAGACTTTCCAGAAAATGGAGTGAATTAGAAAGATTTTTTTAAACTTTAATAATTTAATGATTTGACATTTTAAGCCATTAGTTTGCCCAACTAAAATAATATGAGATATCATGTCAGCACCTTGAAGCTTTACATTACGGAGCTTCCACTAAGAATCATATCTAAATCAGAATCTCATTTAATTTAGCACCATCAAAGAAAAATGAATGAGCTGTTCCATGTGTGGATTAACTATGATACCAAAGCTTATTTCTTTCCACGCCAACTTTTAAAAAGCACTTAGTAGAAAACTTTCCAACACTGATTACTTACTTTATGTGCCTAGCCCATCCAATTTCTATGATTTCTTTAAAAGTTATAGGAAATATCTGCAGTAACACCTCTTCTTGTTATGCTTGTGAAAGTAGTTTTTACTGCTCTGAGACTCCAACTACTCTGTTTGTACTTTGCCTCTGGTATGTATATATTATCTTATTTCATAATAATTTTTTCTAAGTGGCTTCTCTTACTGCATTAAGAATTTGTAGAGCTGGATAAATATTTAATAAATATATATGTATGGAACTCTCATCCTTAACCCAGGGTTCAAACCAAAGTACACTAATATAACAAGCACCTGCAAGATGACTAAGGCATGGAGAGCCATGTATTCCTATAATAAATGACCTCAGACTGATTTTTTTGTTTGTTCATTCTGTTTTATTTTGCGTTGTTTTGCAGTATTGGATTAAACCAAGCCTTATACATTCTTGGCAAGTTCTCTATCACTGAGCTATACCCCAAGCCCTCAAATTGCTATATTTTTTTAAATAATACTGATTCCTCCCAGGAGGATCCTCTGTCCTTCAAGGCACAATGGTTGATAGACTAGTTACCTTCAAATATGCACATATTTGAAATATCAATCTCACAAGCATTACAGAGAAATGGCTTTTCTAGGAACCACTCCAAGGAAGAACTAATTATATTAAAAAGATATAGCTGACATATGTTTCATCTTGTAAAATTTAGAAGTAATCTGTGCAAGAAAAACTTTCTATTTTAAGTTTGATTAAACAACAGTTGTTAGGAAAAAGAAGGTATAACATGCTGAATTTCTCACTACTAGGAATATATTACTTATTCACTTAAAACTGGGTCAAGAAAAGCCTGCAATATTATTAGAAATACTCCAAATTGTTAACAGTATTTTTTAACTGCATCCAAGGATACAGTTAGCATTGCAATCTTTGTTTTATTCGGTTTCAAATATTTTGTCAGTGCAATGGAAATTCCCTAAGGCATTGCTTAAACATTTCAGTTAAAAAAAAGGGGGGGGGGGATTAAAGCCTCATGGGGGACATTAGGTTGAATAGAAAAAATAAAGGTAGATAAAAAGCAAACAAATAAAATTTTAACTAAAAATAAGTATTTTTAAGAAGATGCAACTCCAGTTATCCAAGATTAGTTGTATCAGTATTCCCTAGGTTTGTTTGTACTTCTTTTCTTCTAGGCCCATCATATCCAAAATCTCGTAAAAATACTTCTAGTTGATAAAATAATGCTCAGAAATCTGATCTTAGGAAAAAGGAACAAGTTGAGAACATTCAAGGGATTTTTTTGTGGGGGGCCTTGCCCCCCCGCTAGAACTCTTGAGTGCCTTTTACGGACATATCTGGGCCTGCTGCAAATCTACCCGGCAACAAGGAAGTAGCCCCAGTACCCTCCTCTTGCTCCTCCCCTCTAGCCCTACGGTATATATGTTGTAGCAGCTTCCGCAATAAACGAGACTTGATCAGAAACCTGTCTTGTCTCCATCTCTCGTGTCCCCTGTCCTTTGTCATTCTCACCCCCCCTCTAGGGTCTCTGTTGACTTACCCGCGGGCCGGGACATTTTTTCACACAAAATGTCTTAGATTATCCATCAAAAATAATTCACTGGTACTCATGTCTCTCACTTATAAAATGGGCCATTATCTTTCTGTGGGTGGGCCATCCTTTTTCCTGTAAACCAAGACCAAGACACAACTTCCTACAGTTTCACACATTCCATAACCAAAATCATAAATATTCATTGCTCCAAACTGTAGCATGCTTCTTTTTCTTGAGGGCATATACTCTGTTCCTTTGACTGTGAATTTTTAAATTTCTGCCTAATAAATCCATTTGTGCCTCTTAAAAAGAAATGGCACTAATAATCATATTACATAGGATTTAAAACTGTGTTAGGTTTTATTTTGCAAGGAAAGGGTTTCTTTAAAAAGTACAAGTAAAAATGTCAGTTAAAATTTAAAGCAAGTGATGTCTTGGTATTCAGTGAAGACAGAGATGGAGTCTGGGGAGAAGGAAGAAGCAAAGGAATAGGAGGAAAAGGAGGAAACGAGGGAAATTTTTTAAAATATATATTGTGGGGGTCTTTATTAGTACATGTCTGTGTATAAAAATGATTACATTCACTGTAGGGGATTAGTACATGCATGTAACACATTTCAATTCCCTTCCCCGCCTTTTTATTTTCCCATCATCAGATTCATTATTTATCTTATAAGACTTACAATTTAAATAAACTAAATATAAAGAACTTTTATTTCAAAAGGAACATTGTACGTTAATGCTAATCTTCTCTACCTGACAAACTTTTTGTTTGCATTTAATAACAATTTTTTATGACGAGTGATATAATAGAGCTACTGAATTCTGGAGTGTGTCATCTTGGAAGGACATCTGAGAAAGTTCCTTATCATTTAAAGTCTGAGGAGTGTTTGGATTTCACCTCCTTTCTGGGATTCACTTAGCCCTACTTCCTTCCAATAGCAGAGCAGGTTGGCTGTTCCCTTTCCAAGGGACCTAGGTTTTCTATTACTCCTTGCATTTTATAGTTACACCTTTTTTTCCTTTCACCTGCAAATTTCCAGAGCTCCAAAATTTTCTTCTTTGATTTTTGCAAAATAGCATTTATCATACTATTGCATATAAAGTAATCACTAAGTAAAATGTTGAGCTGAAAGATGCTGGGCTATATTAAAAATGAAATACTTCCAATCTGTAACAGAGACCAGTACTTTTTTTTTTTGAGACAGAGTCTCACAATGAGTTCAGTCTGGCCTTGAACTCACTATGTAGCCCAGGCTGGCCTTGAACTTGCAGATTTCCTCCTGCCTCAGCCTCCTGAGAGCTGGGATCACAAGCATGTGCCACCACACCTGGCTCCAGCACATGTTTTTTTAAAGACCAAAATGGTTAATATTTTAGGCTTTGAGTGCTATACAAATCTGTCCTGTGTTCTTCTTTCTTTTATGAATAAACCTTTAAAGAATGTTTAAGGTCTCTTGGACTATATTTAGCTGTAGCTATAGCCAACCTCTGTTCTGAAAGATAAAGTGATTTAGGCCACTCTTTCAGAGTTTTCTTCTTAGCTTAGATAACAGTGTATACAGTAAACAGGATAATTTTCAAATATTTAAATAAACTATAATGTTTTAATAATGTGTCAATTTAAATCTTTCATAAGGGAATTGCTTATAGTCCACCTTTAATTTACACCAAGGTTTAAATTCTCTTTTAGTTATTAAAATATATTGAGTTAAGTGCAGTAAATGGCAGGATCAATATAAGCCTATCTTTCTGAGATTAGTTTTAACTAAGGATTGTAAGGCCAACAGGCACCTAAAGGGCTTGAGTGGTCCTTCAGGGTCGGGCGGCGGAACATATAAAGCAAAATTCAGTTATGCATCAGGACTGACTTACGCTCCGCTTCTCAGCCGCCTCCTCCTCTCTCTTTCTCTGGCCTTTCTTGTTTCTTCATCCTCTGGCTCAGGTTCGGGGTCCTCCTCTCTGATAACATCTCTGGTCCGCTTCCGCTTTGGCCTCAGGCTCTCTCTTCTGGGTAACTTATCTTCTTCTTCACCTAAGCAGAGTTGGTGATCCAGTGAGCAACATCAGGAAGTGCTGTCTTCCTCTCTTCCACTACCACATTTATTCTTATTTTTTAACATCACACATCTGAGACCACAATCTCACAATCCCCGAAGTTCGATAAGTGACACCATTACATACACATCACTGTTTACCATTTGAATAAATTATTTAGATATTCACTTGCTTCATGGTTCAACTACTCAAATACGTGACTATGAATGCATAAATTTTATTAATCCTCACAATTCCATCTTCATTTATTTGCACAACTAGATGGCTTGGAATTTATATCATACCAAATTGGGTCCAAGTTCAGAGGTTGCCAACCTAAAACATAATGGGTGTGTTAATGACTACTTCTATCTTAGAACAGAGAATGGGAATTGTCAGAAAGTGCTACAAACTAGAATAGTTTTAGAGAAATATATTCACCCCGGGAGATTTCTCCCAATTCAAATAATCTACATTACCGCTATTACTAATATTATAATACTATATTATCATTTAGTTATTTATAAGATAAGATATTTATAAGAAGCCCAGGCTGGCTTCAATCCCCTGGGCTCAACAGTCCTCTTGAATAGCTGCGTCTACAGGTGCACACCATCACATCTAGCTTATCTGCATTCTGCACTCCAAATATTTCTTTCCTCTTTTTTCTGAGATATTTCTTGTCTCTTCCTTTAAAAAAAAAATTAGTAGTATACACATTTACTTGATTCACTGGTAAATTCCACCAAACACTGAAAGAAAAATTAATGCCAATCTTTCTGAAACACTTCAGTGAAATTGAAGAGAAGGAAACACTTTCAAACTCATTGTGGTGTGTGATTAAAAAAATACTTAAAGGTTGATTTTTTTTTTAAGTTTTATTACAGTAAAAGATACTCCTGAGAGTGTCTTTAGTTGTGTATCAATTTCAAGACTAGGAAAGTCTGGGTATATGTTGCACATCCATAATCCCAGCACTCTGGGAGGCTGAGGCAGGAAGATCACAAGTTCAAGCCCAGCCTGGGGAACTTAGTGACTTAGTAAGACCCTGTCTAAAAATAAAAAATTAAAAATGGCTGAGGATAAAGCTCAGTACAAAGACCCTAGGTTCAACCCTCATACTGTAAAAAAATAGCAAAGCTAGAAACATCATAAAAATAAAAACAGATAACCGGGGTCTCATAAAACAAAAAGCTTCAGCACAGCAAAAGAAGCAATCAACAGAGTGAAAAAGCAAAGACTAACCTATTAAAGCTGTTGCATTGTTTTACCATGGAAGAAATATGTATCATTAAAATTATTATAATTCAGAAACAAAAGCGGGCCTTTAAAACTTGATCTAGTGTACAAATATTCAAATTCTAAACAGCATTTTGTGGTCATATACTAAATGCAAACTTATGTACAATGCTGCCTCTTGAAATGGATTCAATTCTCTATTCAAGTCATAGCACCAGGAACTATGTGACATTCTGGGCTGCTTTCATTTAGGCGGCACCTAAGTAATGAAAACAACTGGCATTGTAAGCCTTCGTTGGTTGCCGCACTGTGTTCTTGGCATTAAATTGATAGTATCTGTGTCTCTTTAAGTGAGCTCTACTTTAGATGCTGCTCTTTCTTTCATTTTTGGTAAAATCAAAGCTTTTGCTCACATAATGGTCTTTCTCATGCTCCCCGCCATGAATGATGTGAGTGCCTAGAAAGAGGTCACAATTCATACTCTTGAACTGCGCCTACACAAAGTAAAAACAACAGAGCAATTCAGATAAAATGCTCATGAATTTGGAACAAAAAGACATGTTTTTTCATTTTAATTGAACCATCTGGTCAGGTCAGTCAAAATAACCAGTCTGTGGTGCAACCACTGTGGAAATCAGTATGGAGATTCGTCAAAAAACTAGGACTAGAGGTTCCATTTGACCCAGCTATTCCCCTGCTGGGGATCTTCCCCCAAAATTAAAAGAATCCTACCACAGCAATATATGTGCACCTATGTTTATAGCAGCACACTTTGTAATAGCTAAAGCTTGGAAACAGCCCAAGTGCTCATCAATTGGAAACTGGATAAAGATTTTTTTTTTATAAAATGGAGTACTACTCAGCCATAAAGAACGAGAAACTAGAGACATTTATAACTAAATGGATGCATAATGAGGCCATACTCTTAAGTGAAATAAATAGGACACACGTGTAAGTACCAAATAGTTTCTCTAGTGTGAGAAACTGGAAGTGTAAATAAGGATTAAAATGAATAATTGATAATTTGAAATAGGAAGAAAAGGTCCAAAAGGGTAGGGGAAGTGGGAGAGGAAGGGGAAAGGAAAGAAGGGAAAGGAAAAATTATGAGACGAGGAAAAAATGGAAACAAAGTCTTTGTAAATAGGGAGGGATGGAGGGGGTTTAGGGAGGACAGGGAATGGGGAAAAAATAAGAACCAAGATACATCATGTACAGGTACAAGCACGCAAAGATAAATGTAAATGTATTGTATACCTAAAATGTACCGATAAAAGAATTTAAGCAAAAAACCCCCAAAAAACAAAAAACAAACAAAAAAATAAAATAGCCAGTCTGGGGCTGGGGATATACCTCAGTGGTTCCGCTGCCTGCCTTGCAGATGCAAGGTCCCAAGTTTGATCTCCGGTACCAAAAAAAAAAAAAAAAAAAAATAGCCAGTCTGTTCTATTATATAGACTCAGTTTTAAGGGAAAAATTTTAGAGCCAAAGACTTTCCCAGGGAAAATAGAGGAGAGAAATAAAAAACAAACTGTTGTGGACTATTGTCTACTTGATCGTGTACAACCTATAAACTGGGAGAATTCATGAATTTGCCAATTGAACAGAACCTACAGCAAGGATTCTATTTGCTGAACTTGATTTCTTTTGTAAGAACATCAAAAGGCGGGCATGTACAATCCTGTACCTATCTGTGGTTTATTCCTATGCGTTTATGTAGTTAAATCCCACAAGATGACAAGGAGAATCCCCGGCACTCGCTGCTATCCACAGAAAACATGTCCTGGGTGGGCACATCCCTGCTTACTTGAGCTTTCCTCAGTATCATCTTCTTTTTCCTCCATTTGGATTTGCACTGTTGAAGAAAGAAAAAAATAGCAATTATTTAAATATCTATATAATTGCTAGTAACTTTTTACTTTTACTACTGTCATCATAGTGTTTTGGGGAAGCTAATAAAAACATTTTTCAATAAACTCATCAAAATGAACATTATTTATTAATGATATACAGCTACAGCATCTTCTACAAATGCCACGTAAAGATTATCTGTTTCATTGCCTTCAGAGATTTGTAGATTAGCTATAAGGCTATTAGCTTAATTCAAAATAACTTCAGTGGAAATAAACTCTGTATAGGGATACTGGGGTTTGTTGGCCATTTCATTTTATGAGAAATTAAATTGTTAATAAAATTATACCCACATGCCCAAACCAATCAGGTTATTATAACCAAATTAACTACTTAAAAATAGAGAATAACTGATTCCAACTAACTTTACCAAGTATCAGAGAATCTTTTTGAAGTGCTTAATGTCTGATTTTTCCTATTTTGACTATATCTAGAGATACTGTATTGATATACCCTAAATTTCCCAGTATGTGATTCCCCTATAGTTCCATATAAGACAACACTTCTGTTTATTCTTTACTCCATATTCATATAACATTTTGTTTTTAGTTTTGCTTCATTTTCATAAAAGAATATAAAGATTTAATTTTTTTTTTAAATTAATGGTACAGGGGCCAGGGATTTAGCTCAGTGGCACTGCACCTTCCTTGAAAGTGCAAGGTCCTCAGTTCGATCCCTGGTACCGGAAAAAAAAAATTAATGGTACAGTCATGTGGAAAAAAATATTAATTGGCAGGGTTTTTTCCCTAATGTCAGCTTAGGGTTTATTGATAATAGGCTTAGTAAATGAACTACAGACAGTGTTCTATAACTTGCCTTGGCAAAAATTAAGTATGGTATTCCTTATAAAACAAAATCTAGCAACTTATTATAATATGTAATTTTATATCTTTATTTAAGATAAAATGACCCCAAATCCAATAATCAAAGAAGACAAACAACATTGCTGTGAGTGGATAAAACAATCTTTGGTTCTGTTTCTAGTTTCACACTATCAAAGGTTTTACTTAGAACTTGTCAGGTATATTGAAAAGGCAACATAAACCAAGCACATAAATTCCATTCACAAAGCAGATTATTGTAAAGGCACTTTTTTCTTCAAATGGTATCTGCATAAAAATTTTTAGGATATGTAAAACTGTTATCACTTCACATCAGCCTTGGAATGTGAGAATAAATGTTCTTTTGTTCAGAATGTATTTATGCCTTCTGTTGCTAGATGTAACTGGATCTGCACAAGACAAAGATGTTTATGTCACTACTGAGAGTTTCCAGTGATGAAGGCAAACACTTCTAAGAAGACATTCTGTTCTCTTTTATAGGTCATGGTCTCATATTTGCAATTAATGCTACCACCAAGCTTCTTCAGTCAAAAAAGAATTCCCTAGGAAGGCATTTTAATGATATAAGATTAGCATTGGAGCAGGGTCCTATCTTATACAGAAACAGCTTAGGACAAATAGCAAATGCTGACCCACCACCCATTTTGCCTATCCAAAGCAAAAACAAAAAAATTAATGTGCATTATATCATGTTGACTGGCAGTGACCACTGGATCATTCACTGCAACGTGATGAATTGGTTAATTAAATAACATTTAAAGCTACTAAATGGGTGAAAATGTAATTTAAGAAAGATCATATATTAAACAAAAACAACAAAATACCATGTTCCACGCCAAGGAGATGAGAAACTACTTAGTTTTCTTTAAAAGAAGGTGACAAAAAAGCAGGACTGGAGTCATGGATCAACTCCTCGGGGCCACAAAGGACTATTACAAATAATTGTCAAATGAGACCTAGAAAACTCATAACGGAAGACACCCTGTGTTGTCACATTAGAGCACTGAAAAAAGAGCTGAGCTCTCTTAAGTGAGACAATGCAGAGGGTTGAAGAAATAGCCCATTCCCTCCTCTGACGCTGGCTTCCCAGCAGTGATGTTGGTCTGAGTGTGATCCTGACACATTCTCATTAGGGGCTCCTCTGCCTGACAGCACTGCTTGCTCATTTTTTATAGTGATTCAGATAATAACTGCTTTGTTCTTAATTCAGACCCTCAGCTAAGGCACCATTAGCACCAAAAACTAAACAGCTGCACCAAAACCAAAAGATTTAAGACTCCATCAAAATCCTCAGACCAAAATTGATTTTAGTGGGACAGTATTTTGCCTGAAAAATAACTAGTAACATTAGTTTGTATTTCTTTCAACTGATAATAATGCTCAAGAACCAAGCTAGGAACCCTCTCCACAAAAGTCTGTGCAAAGAAAAAACTGAACATACTTAAATGAGAGCTGCAGACTTTCTCAGTCTTTAGGATGGACCCATGCCATTCCTCTCTTACCAATCCCTCGTAGCTTATTCCCAATCATATTACCCCCTCATGCTTTGGCTGCTTCCCAAAGCCGATTGATCTTGTACTTTAAAAATAACCCTTCTCTCCTGGGAGTGATGGGAGGACAGTGAAAAAAGTGGAGAGGAGAGAGAAGTCTGTCAAAATGTTGGCAGGAGCAAGCAAAACTGCGTTGAAGTATGCATATTTAAGAAAAGAATATGCAGTATGAGCAGATGAATTCCTAGGCAACCCAGTTCCTCAATTCATGCAAATAGACCCAGTAATTAAAAGCCATAAAAGGAAACAACAGCAAAATGTCATGTTAAAGAAGCACTGGAGTAGTTCAGAAAAGCACATGTTATTCTGAGCTTGATCACAGAGTGACCAAGTAGCCAGAAAAGCTGAATGATAGTTCCTGCTCCTCTGACCCACATTTGACTCTTTAAGCAATGTTTGTAGTACCAGATGACTTTGGAAACTGAAGTGCATTTGTTCAATTAGCGCTTAGCATATACCCACATAAGCGTACAGATCAAATGCTATGGGTAGGAGTTTGAAGACTGTTCAAAAAAGTAGCCCTGCCTTTAAAGAATATTTGGTGCAAAAGAATGCTTCCCCCTCCTTTTAAAAAATTTTATGAAAAAAAAATGGGGGAAAGTATTTGAATTGCTCTGTACTACCTATTTATCTCTCTTCTATTTTGCTTCTATAACAATGACATTTAAGATTAGGTGTATATATTTAATGTTTACTGTTTTGTTTCTATAACAATGGCATTTAAGATTAGGTATGTATATTTAATCCAGTTTATTAGGGCTATAGCAGCAAATATTACATGTTTATTAGTCTTTTGTGTTTTTGTTCTTAGTTTGTTTATATGAAGAAATATCAACATCAGCTCCTTTCATATAAATGAGGAAACTTTTGCCTGTGACTAAATTTTTTTGAGAGGAATGTTAACCTATAGCCTAACTGGCATATTGTCAGATCTTAGCTAATGAATCTGTGTCATCAGTATGGGGTATGATGTGAGAAAAAAAGAGTAATTTGAAAAATTCCAAGAATTTTGGCCTGGACAACCAGAAGGAAAGAATTTTTTAAAAAAAATAAAAGAAAGACCATTGGAAGAATAGTTTACATGGACGGTTTTGAAAATCGGGAGTTTAATATGACATACCAGAACTCAGATGCCTATTAGATATCCATCCATGACATCAAGTAGGCAGTTGAGTACTTGAGGCTGGCTGGAAATATACCTGTGGAATTATTAATCTATGGATGACATTTAAAGCCATGAGACCAAGTAAGGTCACTGAGATAATGAGTATGAACAAAACAAACAAACAAACAAACAAATGAGATTCCAAAGTTGAAAGGACAGGGAGAAGAACCCACCAATGAGGCTAAGAATGGATATCAGTAAACAGAAGGAAAATAAGACATTATAAAAGGCAAGTGACGCTCATAAGAGATGTGTCAGAGGCTGCTAAGTGAACTACAATGAGTACTGAAAATTCACTATGGAATTTGCCACTGTGGAGGTCAATGACGATCTTGGCAGGTACAGATTTAGTGAAGTGTAATGGGTGAAAGCCTGAATCTGCATAGCTCTAAAAGATCCTGTGCAGACTTAAAGGAGAGTGCTAATTTTACTAGTTAGAACATTCTTTTATACAGATGAGAAAGGCCAAAAAGAATGAGAAACAGGAGATGAAGGTTATGAAATGTACTCCCTATCATAGTATATAAAAACACAAATAAGATTATTAATATTTTTTCACTTTGTTGCTTTTTTATTTATTTCTGTGGTTCTTTAAGACTTTATTAAGAAATGTAATAATTTATTAATATACCCTTTGCATATAGTTGTTCTTATTGTTTGCTGATTCAAATATATGGGACTAGAGTATGGGGAACGAAGAAAAAGAGAGGAAAAGAAAAGCTGGGAGTTGTAAGGAGAGGAAGGGAAGAATATAAAGAAAGGGAATTAAAAGAGCAAAACTAAAAAGAACTAAGATGTGATTTGTACATGTAACAACTCCTCATAATGAATGTAATCATTGTGTACTGCAAACATATACTAATAAAAATAAAAAGCAAAAATGGAGTGAGAATTACATTAAATGATAAAAGAAGAGGATGGATATAAAGCTAAATATCAAATATTTTAATAAACTTTTATGCCATAAGACATTTTAAAACTTCTCAGAGGTAAGAAATGTAAAATGAAATCATTACACTTAAATATCATCAAAAAATAAATAAATAAAAAATAAAAAATAAATTTAAAAAAAAGACAAAGAAACTTAAATATCATCAAAGTAGCTGGGAAAAAGTTTTAGTATGACCGACCTGATATTCCCTTTGCATGTGCACACACATTTAAAATATCCTAATAAAAACTTGTATAAAAATTACAAAAGATAATATTTTCAAATAGTATGTCTTAAAGATACTAAATAGATATTTTAATTTTCTGTGGTTTTAAAATTAAAATTTACAAATTTAAAATTTATTTAAGGCTCAACCACCCAAAGAGGAAAGGGGTGGGCACAACAATAGTTTATAACAGTAGTCATTCCCCAGTGTTTTTCCTTCTAGATTATACTCAGTTTTTGAGGCCCCCAAGGAGCAGACAATAAATAGTTGCTGATGGCTGCTTTATTAAAAACACAACATAAAATATTGTAGTTGCCAAATGGAGGAGGATGAGGTCTGTGGAGACACATTTTACTATGAGGTTCTAAGGGAATGGCTAACTCTTAGAACAGAAAGAAGAAAAAGGAAATCCACTAAAAATAAAAATCTCCTATCTTCTTAAAATAGATAAAATTTTATATATATACATAAGGAGAGGAAGGGGGTGCACATTATATTTTTTGTACTTTTTCCTTTTGCTTTTAATGTACAAGAAATTATACTTAAACCCAAGCTGAGCAGAGTGAGTAGCTGGTTTGCTTCCAACTTCTCCCACCCCTGAGAAGAGCAAGTATGAAACACTGAAGCACAGTTCTTCAAACAGCAAGTAACGTGCCACAGTATTTGTAAGAAACTGTAATTAGGTAATTCACAATACCATCCACCCAGCTACATAAAAAAACAAAAATGGCTCTTACTGTGTAATTTGTACAGTTGACATTTAAAAAAAAACTATACATAGCCAACAAATAAATAGTTACTTACAAAAGCATTTGGAGTTCTCTGTGGTTACAAAGAAGTAAGTGATGAGTATTGCCTTGTTTTTTGCATTTAGATTATTTGGGGAGAGAGGACATTCCTTATTTTAACCACCTGTCATAATATATATTCAGAGTGTGTGTTCTCCCATTGCAATTACTACTATAAAGGGCAACCACTGTAAATAAGTGTAGTGAAAAGAAAATACATTTCCTTGTGAGTTCTTGTGGCTAAAAACTTTTATAGTAATAGGCTACTAAAATAACAACCAAATGAAAATACAAACGTGTGCTATAAACTCTTAGCAGCAGCAATGCTTTAGAACATTATTTAGAACAAAAAGGAATCTTTTTGCTCTCCATAGCATTTCTGCAGTATTCTAAGTGATGAAGAAGAATGGTTGTCAGGATTCATAGACAAATAAATAAAATGAAACATACAAAAACACTGAAGAATTGTGAGACAAGTGAAAGCAGATGATTGTCCCTGGAGGATAAAGAAGCATGGAAAGGGTGGCTGAACTCTGTCCACATCTTTCCCTCCCTTTGTAGGACTGCTTTTGTTCACATCAGAGATGGTAATTAATGCTCATTAGCATATATTAGCAAATGTTAATCAGTGTCTTCTAGAGAACAAAAGGCAGTGGGGGCTGGGTGGATTTAGGATGAGGCCTCAGCTTTGAGGGAAGGGCTGCTGCTGGGGAAGGCAGGCCAAGAAAAAGAGAAGGTAAAGAACCCGGATTTGTAGTTTGCTGGAATTTGGGGGAATCTGTCTTTCTGACAAATAGTGAAAGCAGCAAGAAAGAGAAAACTATTTAGCTCATTTTTTTTCTTAAAGAAAAAAAATGAAGTCATTAACTAGAATGAATCATTCTCTTTCCTGCCCTTTGGTTGTTTGGGGGAAAATCATACTTTGTAGGTTTTGCTACCTAACTAGGGATATTAGTTAACATAATCATCACTTAATGAAAAAGAATTCTAAATACTAGGTGTCCTCAAATTTTTAAGAATTCTGGTCATCTGTCCACCCATCCCAATTTTCTTTTCCCACAGACTCAACAATATTAAGACTAAGCCTCTAAGTAATTTGTAAATGGTCTGTGATTTACATGCGAAATGAGACACAACATATCTTGGCAAACTTCATTCAAGAAATACAGGCAAAAGATGACAGAGAGAAAGAGAGAGGGGGAGAGAAAGAGAGAGAGAGATCAGGTCCATTAAAAGTTTTAGGGCTTTTTTGCTGCATTTCTTTAAATATTTCTGTAAATAGGCATAATATTAATCAATACAAATAAACATTTTCACTACCTAATTTTTTCTTTGGATTGATCCCAATATTTTCAAGCTCCAGGCCATTGTTATTGTTTAAAACAAGAATATTTCATAAAGGCGTCATTCACTCATAGATGTAGCTTTTGGAAGGTGATTGAATCATAAGGGCAATCATAAGCTGACTTGCTGCTAGGAAACAGGGTCTGGTTGGAAGAGGTGGGTCACTGGGGACTTGACAATATATCTCCCTCCCTGCTCCTTTTTTTCTCTCTGCTTCTTAGCTGCCATGATGTGAGAAGCTCTCCTCTGCTCAGGCTCTTCCACCATGCCATTTATGTGTTTAAGCCTGCTGAACATGGACTGAAACTTCTACAGTATGACCAAAATAAACTTCTTCTTCTTTAACCACTTAACAATTCACTCTAAGGTCACTCAGGGCAGCACATTTGTTTATATACTATACCAAGTGTTGCTCAGATAGTATCTTTTCAACCAGTTGATTCTTGTATTAATAAATTTGATAAAATTGTTGCTTTTATAGTTCCTGTTGTGTTATAAAAATTAATAAAAATATGCAATTTTTTGTCATCCTATATTTAAATATTTGTGCTGGTAAGTGGTTAAGTTGCAGGCATTAGGTATTTTGTTCCAATGATGAGATGAGGAAAGTGACTGAGAGATTTGGTACCAGGAGTGGGATTGCTGCTATGACTTCCTGACCATGTGGTTTAGAAGCCTTTGGAACAGGCTTGTGTGAGGAGCATGGAAAGTTTTGAAGATGCTAGCTATAGAAGCCCTAGAATAGTAGAAGCCAAGTTTGATGCAATATTCTTGGCATAGCTCAGAAAACCAGAATGCTGATAGAAATGCAAACTGTAAAGAGTAGGCAGTAGGTTTCAGTTTAGAACAGTATTCCATTGGTAGTTGGGCCAATGTCTATATGGTTTATGCCATGACAGATAATTTGTCTACATCCTGAAACTTTGCAGGAAACTGAAATTAAGGGCAGAGAACAAATTAACTTGGAGGAGGAAATTTCAAAGCAGCCCAACATTCAGGCTGTGGTATGGGTACTGCTGGTAGCTTTTAGAGAGGTTTACATTGAAAATCAGGAGGAAAAAGCCCATTTTAATAGTTTTCCGTTTTCCCAAAATGGAAGGAAGTGCAAAGTTGGTAACTTAAACAATGAGGTTGCTGAAAAGATTAAAAAGAAGCCAACTACTTTGCATAAGGACAATAGGAAGGATGCCTTGAGGGATTTCCTGGGAATCAGCAAGATGCCACCCTTTGCAGGCTCAAAGTTGCAAAAGTGATAGATTGCTTTAAGAAAGAACCTCTGGGCACACTGCTCAAAAGAGGCTATCTAGGGAATTGATTCCCTGGGATTTGTTTCATAGTGCTCAGCCACTCAGGCACTCAGAGGCCACTACAGCCTTGATTTAAGGGGGCCCAGCTATGGTTTGAGCTGGCAATAGACCTTGGCATCATCTACATGATGCTGATTTTTGGGGCTTGCAGAATACAAGAGTTGTGGGGTCAGGGAGGCTTCCATCAAAATTTTAGAAGGCCATCCAGGCAGTATGCTCCTGAGAGGGCAGTGTATGAAGCTGTGAGAGTAAAGCCAGTAGTGCAGTAGAGGAGCTGGAGAAACCAAGAACATGGAATGTCTGAAGAAGCTCCAGGCATTGAATGAAGCCACCCCCGTGAGAGAGGCCATTAGAGTTGCAACCAGCAATGCTGTAGGGTCAGAGTCACCCAAACTCTTTGGAGTTCACGTTTTATTGGCACAATTTGTCCCCATTGCTGAACTATGAGATTTAATGTATTCCCTACTGGGTTTTGGTCTTGCTTTGGTCCCATTCCTTTCTATCCCCCTAATCCCCCCTTTTGGAATGGGAATACAGACCACATTGTATGATGGCAGTGTTGTAACTGTCTCTTTTACAGGGCCTAACAGCAGAGTTTTCCATGAGTCTCAGAGGACACTTTGGACTTGGACTTGACCTATTAAGGCTTTAATAACATAAGAGATGGACTAATGCATTTTGCATAAAGAAAAATGTGCATAAGCCTTTTAAGGGATTGGAATGTTATGGTTTAGATCTTAGACTTTCCCCTGAAATGTGCTCATAGGCAGGGCTTCTGGAAGGTGACTGAATTACGGGGATGCTACAGCTGATTTGCCATTAGGAGGTAGGGCCTAGCTAGAGGTGGGTTCTTAGGTGCATGACCTAGTCCTTCTCTCTTTCTGCTTCCTGACCACCATGATGTGAGCAGCTTTCCTCAACCTAAGCCCATCCACTATACCACCAACCATGCAAGGACTGAGACTTCTGAAACAGTGTTCCAAGATAAACCTCTCCTCTGTTTTAAATTGCAGGTACTGGGTGTTTTGATCCAGTGATGATGAAGGTATCTAAGACAGCCATGAAGAACAGAGTTTATTTCCATTACTGGCCTAGTACTTAGAGATATGAATAAGAAAGAAGGATTCTTTTTCATCTGAGTTTCTGAGATAAGAATATTGAATTTATACCACAGAACCCCCTCCCCAAAATACTAGTTCAGTCCTTTCCGGTTGTTGGCGACTCTGACAGAAAAAGCCTATATTTGAGTCGGGCTTGTGTGAATTTCGGCCTTGATACAATATTGTGCCATGTTATATTTTGCTTAATTTACTTAAACTCCCTATGTCTTAGTGAAAGAAAGCAATAATAACCATCACACAAGTCTGCTACAAAACTACATATAATAACAAATGCATGTAATAAACATAGTACAGTGCCTAGTACAAAGTAAAATTTGTAATAATCTACAATCACTGTTCAAATGTTTTAACACATTCCTAGACAAAAATATTTGGCACCTTTCATCTAAAATTCTACCAAGATTCATCTATTCAGAGTTTTATCTTGACATCATTTACTCTACCAGCAGGAAATTGGTCTGAGTTGATACTAATATTTAGTCTGAGATGATATTAAGAACCATTTCAGCAAGAGGTAAAGACTAGGAATAAAATACTCACCTAAAGTCTCTCTTGGTAATCTTAGCTTCTCTGATACCCATGCCTGTTTATGATGTAAACTAATGTTAAAAGTAGAGGCAGCCAGCTTCGAACTTCTTGTGCTCCCTAAGGCAATGAGCAGCTTCACCATCCAATTTTTTTCTTGTTAACAATTGGAGGAGCAATTATAGCACAGGCATATGTTGATCAATAGACAAGGAGTTATTGGTCTCTCAGTACCATAAAATTTCTAAAGTTAGTTCCATACAAAGAAAGAAACAATAGTCCAGGGTGCCTGAAATGAGAGATTTGTGTGATCTCCCTCAACGGGCTTTAGAATGCCTTTTCCTGTCAGTACTTTGGCAGTCAGAGAATGAATTATCATGACTATGCGGCAAAAGAAAACAGTGGTGGGGGTGGGAAGCACTTAGTAAGAGCCTGACAGTCTGCCAAATCCTAAATCAAGACCTTGCGCTTGTCAATATATTCTTATGCTGATTAGAAGTGATTTTTTTTAAGTTGATGATAATTTTATCTTGATCAAATGCCACAAGGTTGAGACTCGGATTGTGATTATCTCATCCTGAAGGGAAGGACAGTGGCCTAATATTCAAACTTGGTCTCTTAACGACTTGGTAGAAAAAAGTTATACAACTTGTGTTAATGAAGAGAGACCCCTCCAAAGGAGCAAATACCTGCAGGTGCTCATTACTTTTAAATTACTCATTATGCCTTCCTTTCCTGTGCATGGAAGAGAGTTATGTTGACTATTGAGTTTAGTTATTTGCTAATTCCAACCAGTCTCTCCTAGTTCAACATACTACTCTTTTTCAGATGATTGGGGGTAGGTTTAGAGTCCTGATGGTAGCCACAGAACTAGTTCACGACTCATATCCACCTAGCATAAAGTTAACTCTAAAGCAATCTTACCCACATAGGCATCAAAACTGTTCAGTCCCACAGTAAGATTTCCTGTTGCATGAGTCATGAAATCTTACTGTGAATGCATGTGTGCTTAGATTTTTGTGTGTGCATAGATTTATGTGTATGAGGGGAAGGGCGCAGATAGAGAGAGGAAATTCTAAAAAGATTAGTGAAAGATTTAAGAATCCTAGATCTCCTTTCACAACCTCTGTATTTCTCTAAAGCATCTATTAACAGAAGGTTAGTTCTAAAAATCAAAATTTTGTGTCATTTGTCTGTGCTTAGTAAAGCTGTTTGCTCACCCTGAAGCAAAACTGTCATCAACAGCCTGAAGACTGGTTATGGGGTTAACTTATTTTTTATTCATTAGCTCAGCTTTGCAGTATTGACAGTATATTATAATGGATTTCATGGACAAAGGCCATCAATTTTCATATTTATTCTATAGTGTTGAATCTGTCTCCAAACCTCTTCACCTGTCTCCCAAATCCTGGTGGATTTCTAGCAGAACAAAACCAAGCTAATGCTTCTCAAATTTTAATGTTTGTTACTATTAACTGGAAACCTTTTGAAAACAGAATCCTGGGCCTCCTCCACTGAAATTCTGATTCAGTAGATCTGGGCTGGGCTCAATAATTAGCTTTTGAAAAAGCTTCCAGGAGATGCTAAGGATGCTAATGCTTCTTTGGGAACCATTGCTTGAGGCAACTCAGGACAAGGTAAAGTTAATGAGAACTTGACACTTTCTTTTAGGAAACGACCCTCATGACCTAGACATTAGCTTTCTTTATCCATCATTATGTTAATCTCAAATTGTCTCCATTACTGTAATTTTATAATTATCCTGGAGGGCAAGTATATGTCTTCCAAATTCTTCTTTTTCAAAGATTGTTCAACTCTTGTGAGTTCTTTGCATATTCATATAAATATAAGGATTAGCTTATCAATTTATCCACGTATTTTAAAAAGACTTCTGGAATATTGATTGCAATTGTGTTAAATCTACTATACATCAACTTTGGGAGAATTTATATATTACTAATAATGAATCTTCTGATTCACAAATCAGGTAAATTTCATGTATTTCTACTCTCATTGATTTCATATAGCAATGTTTTATAGTTTTCAATGTTAAAGTCTTGCATCACTTTTTTTCAGATTTGTGCCTAAGTACTTTGTAATTCTTGTTTCTTATATTGTAAATGGTACTTTAAAACTTTTAATTTTTGATTGTTTATTGCTTGTCTCTGGTTTTATTTTTTTGGAATGGTTTTGTCTATGGTAGTAAAGTAATGCTGGCCTCAAAGACAGTTGGTAAATATTCCTTCCTCCTCAATTTCCTACAAAAGTTAGTACAGAATTAGAATCACTTCTTCCTTTAAATGTTTGGTAGAATTCTTTAGGGAAGCAATTAGAGCTTGAAACGGTCTTACGGAAGAGTGTCTAATTACAAATTCAAATTTTTAAATAAAATACAAAGCTATTGAGGTTGTCAGTTTCTTCCTGAGTGAATTTAGGTAGGTTGTCCTAATCGCTTCTCGGCCTTTTGGCTGAGATCAAGTGGTAGGTTGGCCTACAAATAAGCTCTTTAAGTAATTTAAGTTGTCAAATTTATTGGCATGATTTGTTTATAAAATTATGTTGTAACATTATTAAAAGGGTTTTAATATCTATAGAATTTTTAATTTCATCTCTTTAATTTCTGTTTTGTTAAATGAATATTTATTTGTTAAATGAAATTTTGTAAATGAATATTTCATTAAAATTGTCATTTTTTCTTTACAAGTTCTAGATTATTCTAGTCCATATTTTATCAATATTATTGATCTCAAAGAACAAAGTTTGCTGCTGTTAATTTTCTCAATTATTTTTCTGTTTTCTAGTTCCTTGAATTCAACTCGGGTCTTTCACTACTTTCTTCTGTTTATCTTAGGCTTCATTTGCTCTGCATTTTTTAGTTTCTTAGGAAAGCAATTGTAATATGGGAGTTGATTTCAGAGGTTTCTGTGCTTCCAACATAGGTTTAGAATGCTATACATTTTCTTTTAGATACTGCCCTCACTATATCTGAAATTTTTGGTGGTGTTTTTATTTATTTTAATTAAATTCAAAACATTTTCCAATTTCTTTTTTGATTTCTTATTTGACCTAATGGTCACTTAGAAGTGATATTTAGTTTCCAAGTACTTTTTCCAGATATTTTTGCTATTGATTTCAAATTTAATTCTATTAGCTAGAGAATATACTTTGTATAATTGAACTCTTTCAAATTTATAAAAATTGTTCTTAGTATACAATGTGGTTTATATTGCTAAATGTCCTGTGTGCATTGAAGAGAATATTTATTTTACTTTAATTGGGTGGAGTGTTATGTTATATAAATAACAACTAGTTGAAAATTGATAGTGCAGTGGAAGCCTCCTATATGTTTGTTATTTTTTCAGTTGCTTGTTCTATCAATAATTGCAGAAAAGGTACTGAACACTGTAAGGCCAGTTTTGTCTATTTTTACTTGCAGTTATAGAAGTTTTGGTTTCTCTATTTTGAAGTTCTAATACTAGATTAATGTTTAAATTTGCTACTTGATCTAGATAATAGATAATAAATAATTTGCCCCTATTTTTTTGTGAAATGGCATTCTTTGCTCTGGTAACATTTTTTGTGCTTGAATCTTATTAATTTAATGTTATATAATATGGCCACTCCCTCCAGCTTTTTTTGTTTAATATAAATTTTCTATCCTTTTGTCTTTAACCTATTTATATCTTTATACTGTAAGTAGGGTTCTTAGAAGCAACACATAGTTGGAACTTACTTTTTTAAATCAAATTTGACAATCTCTAATTTAGGAATGTTTAGGTCATTTACATTTAATATGAATAGCTACCTGATTAGGTCTTAGTCTAACCTTTCAGTACTTAATATGTATTTGGCTCATCTCTTCATTTTCTCCTTCCTGGTTTTTCAGACTTGGTTGGATAAATTATCTTGTCAAATGATTCTATTCTTTGACTTTCTGTGGCTTTTTATCTGAAATTCTTTGTGGTGCTACATTAACTGGCTGCTTTAGAGTAATGGGTTTTATGACATACTACCCCAAAGTATGGTGCCTTGGCACACTAAATATTTTCAACTGTAAGAATCTGAGAAAACTATAGAAGCAAGAACATAACTCTCACCTTCCACTTAGAGATCATAAAACTTAGGAGGAAAAAAAAATAAAAACAAAACTTAGGAGGAAATTTTTGACCTTCTTCTAAAGCACTTCATAATTCATATGAGAGGCTCCCTCTCTATTCCAGAAAGGAATATATTCATCTCCAAAGATAAAGGGCCTAGAGATGAATCTGACAAAAATAAGCATTACTAGGTTTCCCCTCCTGTATTACCACTCGGTCACACCCCCTTCTTTCTATCATATTTTTCTATACCTAATCTCTCTTCATCAAACCTTCTATAGAAATATGCAAGTTTGTTTGTTGGGTTACTTTCCTTATGAAGGCTCCCTTCTCACCTCAAACTTATTAATTAAATGTGTGTATTTTTCTCTTATTGGTCATCTTTTATTATGGAGTCCTAAGCCATGAACCTATGATGAGTAGGGAGAAGATATATTTCCACCTTAACAAGGGTGAAGTGGCCTTTAGTCTCAGTATACCCTTAAGGGATGTACAATGTAAAACCTCATACCAGTGTGTTTACATTTTTTTCCATTGAAGCCTTTGTGCTACTAGTCAAGCATGTTTTCAAGTCACTGTTTTCTTGTACAAATGTATAATTTACTATTAATCCTATACAGCACATGTTTTATATCAGATATTGTAGTTTTTGTTTATAGAAGTTTGGCTTTATCTTTTTACTTTCTTCTATGTCTCCAATATATCTTACCTCTAGCCTCTTAAACATGTGTAATGTGGTTATAATAGCTCTTTGTTCATAAATTATGTCTTCCTTATTTATGGGGCAACTATGTTTATTTTTATCTTAGTTTCCAGTATGTTTATATTTCTTTATATTCATGGTAATATTTAATTCATACTTATAACATTTCTTTGTAATATTGATTGATCAACACACTGAATGTTACCATATTGGGTGCTAGATATGTTATGTTCCTATGAATATTCTTTGGTATTTTATTTCTCGTATGCATTTATATTACTTGGAAATTGTTTGACCCTTTAGGGTCTCGATGCTTTAGAGTTACTGCTGAGTCAAAACTCTTCTAAGTATTCTAGAGGATGCCGATGGATTATAAGGTTTTATATTATTTCTAGTGGGAAGAAGAACTACTCCCAGATCTGTGTGAACTCTAGTGATTGATCCCTCTATTCCATGTGAGTGGTTCTTTCCCCAGCCACATAAACTGATGATCATTTCTCAGTTGAAGGGTCAGCAGGAATGTTCTGCAAAGCTGTAGCAATTGCTCTTTGTTCACATTTCTCTTCTCTGAAACTCTTCCCTGTAAATTTTAGCTAATTTAATCTCCCCAGACTTAGATCTCTTTCCTTAACTCAGAGAGATCTCCAGTCTCTGCCTCCTTTCTTTTCTGCAGCTTGGTCTCAAACCATCTTTTGACAGTAAGCTAAGGCAATCAATCACAGGGCTTGCTTCACTCGCTTTCCATCTTTCAGAGGTCAGTCTCCTTTGTTGCCTTAGATAAAATATCTTGTAAACTGCTGTTTCATATATTTTGTCTGATGGTTTGTTTCGCATAAAAGAGTAAATTCAAACAGTATCTTGACTACACTGAGAAATCTACTCATGCGAAACGTTCTAAAGGTCTTTAAATTGGGTTTTGGAGGGGTTTTTGGTTTTTTGCTTGTTTGTTTGTTTTGTTTTTGTTTTCCAGACACATGGCAGAAAACATGACTCTAGAGCCTGGCCACCTCCAGTTGTCCAGAATTATCAATTATCAATTTTAAGGGAAGGAATACGTCAATTAACTATTCATTTATTAAATAGACATAATTTTTATAGAACTTTAGAGAGAAACAATGGGAGAGAGTTTTAGTAATTAACCAGCTTCCTTTTGGTTGCCAAATTACCCTGTTGGATTATTTTATCCTTAGATTATTTTATCCTTAGATCCCTGTCATGATCTTCATCTTACAGAGAAGAAAACAGAAATAAATATATATAGCTATGCCACCACACCCAGCTAAATCTGTATAATTGACACATTGATTCACTCAGTTATTAAGAATACACTTAGTATTTATGGAAATAAAGCACTGAGAGCCTTGTTCTCATAATCATACAGACATGAATTCAAAAGCTAGGGCTGTACCTCAAAAGATGTGACCACAGATAACATTTTAACCCCTCAGCTTTAGCTTCCTTTTCAACAAATCTTGGAAACTATAATTTCATAAGAGTTTTGTGATAAATTAAATCTAAGAGTACCTATTTTATAGAAGACCCTCAAATCTACATTAATCTAATGAAACTTGGGAAGCTATAAAATAAATATTTTCATTTCTTTCCAGAATATCATAGACTAGAGAGAAAAAAATATGTTCACAAATAATCAGTTGTTATGTGGCGGAATACACTTATGCACCATCATATGTAATGCCAAGGATGGGAGGTGAGAGAAAGAAGGCATCCCATGCTGCTAAAAATAGCCAGAGAGGGCTGCATGAAAGTAGACTTAACTTGAGTCTCTAGATGCAAGGAGCTGAGAGGTTGTCATTCCCACTCTAACAACAAAAATCAGAACACACCAAAAATCAACAACTTTTTAAAGTTTGTCAGTAGAATTGATAGAAAGGAAGGATAGTCCCATTTGGGTAAGAGAAAATAGGGATTTATGACAATGCATGCTTTTGCCTTCCCATCTTACTGGTAAGCAATTTAAAAGTTGCAAAGATTTTTAAATGTCCAGAGTCCACAGAAAAAAACCCTAGTGATATAAGTTTACTTTCTCTTATGGGCAGATTAAATGGATACGTTCACTTAAATATGGCAGATTATGTTTATGTGTTTGTCACTACTATATTCTCAAGTCCAACTGTTAGGCAGAAAATTAGACACTAGCAGGCCTGGAGATAGGAGGCTTGGGACTACATGAAAAAAAAAAGATGATGTGATTTTTTTTCTCCTTTTTTCTTTATTTTCTTTTTCATTTTCTTTCATCAGATACTCATAAAATCTAAACAATCTCACAGTTTCAGACTTTAGCCCAAGATTATGTAACCTCCTTTGAGCATGCTGATGTAGTCCACGGCCATACCAAGCCTGATCATGGGGGAGAGTTTGGGAAAAAACTTCAAAATCTCAAATTAATGAAAACATTCTACCTAGTGAGCATGCAGGAAACTTCTTCCTTCAGAAGTTGGTCAAAACAGCCCATTTTTCTTATAAAAATCACCTCAAAAAAGGAGATGATATTCCTTGAAAGACCCATCTAATGTGCATGAAAATAGAAACTTAATTCAGTGCGACTGCCATCTTGGCCTTTCCCATCCTGATACTTTAACATGTATTCTATCATTTGAAAAATCTATCATTTTTCAATAGACTGCCTATACTCTATACAACTGTCTATGTGTCTTGTCTGAAATTTTTTGTTGAAGACACAAATAACCAAGGACAGTTGCCTGTTCCTCCCGATATTAGGACTCAGCTTCCCAGTGACACAACTACACATGATAGTGAAGGATTTTAAAAGGCATAAATCCACAAGGCAAAACAATAAAGGAACATCAGCAGATGAGAGATTTCTACTTTTTAAAATTGAGAAAATAAACCAGTCTCTGGTTTATTCAGGCCAAGAAATGTAGTGAGTGAGGTGGCAACTAGAGGGAAGGAAGCTTAATTACAGTGCAGAATCTAGGGGTCAGGTCTTAGGGAGCCTAGGTAAGGGTGAGGGTGGGGAGGAACAGGGCTGAAACACTGGGGAGAAAAATGTCCTAAATAAGAACCAAGAGAGACTATGTAAAGGTGCAAATTTCCAATGATGAATGTCATTATTTTGTATACGTAAAATGTGCCAATGACAGAATGAATAATTGATAATGTGAAATAGGAAGAAATGGTCCAAAGGGGGGTAGGGGTAGTGGGAGGGGCAGGGGAAAGGAAAGAAGGGAAAGGAAAAATGATGAGAAATGGAAAAAATGGAAACAAAGTCTTTGTAAATAGGGAAGAGTGGAGGGGGTAAAGGGAGGGCTAGGAATGGGGAAAAAATAAGAACCAAGATGCATCATGTAAAGGTACAAGTTCCCAATGAGAAATGTAAATGTGTTGAATACCTAAAATGTACCAATAAAAGAATTTAAGAAAAAGAAAACCCCTAACCTGAAAGTCAATCTGGAAATTTCCTTTGCCACTCTTACCTTACTGGGGATGCAAAAGAAGCCAGAGAGAAGCAAAAAACAAAAAATAACAGTTTTCACTAGTTCTACCCTCCTTTAATTTTTTTCTTACCATTATTTCCACCAAACATTATTATCTAGTTCTGCATTCATTAGTCCAGTTTATTTTCCCTACAAACAAGAAGGCTACAAGAAGTCCAAAAGTTCCATACTCTTCAAATCTTCGTTAGTGCCTGGCAAATAGTTAGCACTCAGCAAATATTTGTGACATGAATGAATGAATGAACCAATCAACAATATTAGCAATAGGGATATTATGCAATAATCTCCTTTCAGTTTCAGATTTACTACTTTTTTCTCTGCGTTTTGGAACCTATGGATTATTATTGGCAACTTTTCCAAAAGGAAGGAAGAACATGAGCCAAAAAAAAAAAATCACGAGGGAGAAGAAAATAGAGAGTCCTGGAGAGAATAGAATATTTTCCAGACTTGATTCCTACTACTCCTTTAGTGCACTCTCTGAAGTTCCTTAGATAAGATCCCATGCTAATTCTCACTGCACTCTCATGCTTCCCAATATCAAAGGACTTTTTAAACATAGCTATTATAAATCTTTCCTTTTGAAATCTCTGACATTTTAACTTGCTCCCTTCTCACTCCAGCATTTGTGCAGTCTGACAGCTCTGCCTTTCACAGAACCTGTTTCCTCTGCTTAGAGGTGATGCAACCAAGCAAAGATGGAGAATGGTGGCCACGAATGGCAAGGAATGTTGCTCACTTCTGAAAGCCATTATGCAGTCATTCCTGATCCTAGAGATAGCAAAGGCCACTTGCTCGTGAGTGGGACAATTTCTCCCCTAGCAGCTAGTGCTAATAGCACTCAAGCTTCTAGGACCCTCACCTACATCTAGATACAGACCAGGAGAGATTTAGTAGCAAATAAAAGATTTCTAAAACTGAGACAAACAAATTGAAGCCCTGTTAGATTTACCTACAGGCCTGTACACAAAGGTGGCATCATGGTGCCAGGCATAACTTTCAGGACTGCTAATCACAGGCTGAGTCACCAGTTATCAGACTTGTGAGTTTGAAAGAGGAGCTTAGCATAGTTTATTTCCCATCCAAGGTCATCTGAATGCAATGCTGAAAAGCCACTAGAAGTGACATTCTACATGTGAAATATCTATAGCAACCTAATGAATAAGTCACCATATCAAAAAAATATATAGATCTGCTTCCTTAAATTGTGGTTTTGATTCCCTGTAACCTACTGAGGAAAACAGGACTAGAGGCCAACTTCTTTTTCTAATACATTATCTCCTTCAGGAAAGAGCTGAAAGCAAGCAGTGAACACTGACACTAAAAATGTCTCTTCTTCCGATCATTTGAAAGTAAGCTTCAGGTGAGTCATAAAATCCACTCATTATTCAGGCACCTGTACATCCAGCTGACCATCCATTCAATAAATATTTGCTGTCACAACTGCTCTTGTGGTACCATAAACATATAGTACAAAGATTTTCCATGCGCTTACTTTCCTACATTTTTCAGTGTAATCAGTGAGTTAATGAAATATCCCAAAATTTCTGGAGAACATTGATTACAAATGCTCTATGGCTAACATATATTGTTGCAGAACTTTTTTGTTTTTCTTTCTTTAAAAAAGGCAATATATAGATAGATAGATACATATATATATATATATATATCTTAGTAATATATAGCTTAGTAATGAACACATTTTGTCATATCATTTAAAACAAAGACAAGACCTTTGAGTGATTTTAAACATCAAAGCATGAAAGATGAAATCTGACTTACACAAAGCTTCTGAAAGAAACAAAATTGCTCCCAGGACAGAGTAAATAGCTAAAATCATGGTATTGGTGCACTTAAAGAAAAAAAGAATCAAAGGAGAGATAGCAATCAAAAACAAAAGCACAGAAAATGGGATGCCAGACAAGAAGCAGTGTTAGTGCTTATAAAACATTATTTAGTGGAAAGAGTTCTTGATTCTGGAGAAAACAAGCATTCCAATTTTTTCTTTCTGTTAGCAAAACCCCAATGTTCCATCAGACCAAGCTGAAATATCCGAGTCTACCTTGGTTCTGATCTTAGGCTCATCAAGCAACATTAGCATTACAATCATGAGTCCCTCACATTGATTTTATCTAAAGCAATAAGGTGCTGGCCAGTAGATAGAAACCATCACTGAGTTTAGCAATTAGATAATTGAACCCAACAAGCTCACCTCATCCTTGGGCTGTTTTGAGGTTCACAACCTAACAAAAGTGATTTAATTTCACAAAGGTATAAAATAATTTATATAAAGACTCACACATTGGGAAGAATTTATCTGGCCAAATGTCACAGTATTTGGTCTGGGGAAACACAGTAAATATTTATATAAGGGACATGAATAAGACTTCCATTCTGAAGTACCTGGAGGTGAGTAATATGTACATGATGCTACTGAAAGCCACAGGAAGTATGGGAAGGAAGCAATATGTCTTGCTGAGGAAGTCCAAAAAGGTATCACAGAGGAGGTGGGAATCAACTGAGCCTTAAAGGGTAGGCATTTAAGCGAAGACTGAGTGGAGTTAAAGTGATTGCTTCAGTAAAATAAAATACAGAGGATGAAAAATGTACTAAGCTTGCAGGGAACAGAGTGGAGATCAAACAAATGAGATAGGAACTTCAACCAAGTTCAAATGTAGAAGATAAGAACATATCAGTTTAGATCATCTAAACATTACATGACAGCAATGCAAAACTTTCTTAATGATGAATAAAAAGCACAATGAGGTGATACTTTAAGAATTAGGCAAGGTCCAAAAAACATGTGCCATGGCTGAAAAACTAAAAAGCACACCTTTAACCATCAGTAATTTACATTCTAGTATAAAAATAGTATTTTGATATTCTCCATCAAAATACTTGTATGAAAGATAAAATGAAAAGCTGTGGATTCTGGATCAAAATGGTATTATAACATGAAGAAGTCACAGAGGGACACAAATCTTGGCCATTTCATAATTTTGAATGGGATCCTAAACATCTCCAGCAAAGTCCAAGAGATATCTTTGCAAGAATAACCTTGTTTTTCAATATTGCTATGAAAATACTAAAAACTGGAATAGATTTATTTTTCTGAGAATTCAGTGGGAGGTTAATATTGCCAGTATAATTCTATATGCAAAATCTTTCATGTGGAGACAGAGAAACTCAGGAACTCTCTGAAAATGGGTTTGTGCATTTGAGGAGTTGGAGCAGAAGTAGATAAGAAAAGTTTTTTCTTTGAATTAAAAATAAAAGATTATTTTTCAAGGGCAGATAGAAGTAGGGAAGGCGATGATGTTGCATTGGTTGTTGCCTCACAAAAACCAGATGTTTAAGAACAAAAGAACTGACCTGAATGTAATTCTGTAAATTCAAGGAGAGGAAATAGAATTAAGGTAGAGAATTCCATTTCACAAAATCATCATATGGAAAGCTTCAGTTTAGCTGCAAGTTTAACTTGCTCGTGATACTGACCATGAAAGGTGGGAGAAACTCTAACTGTTCAGGCTGGGAAGGGTGATTGTTTATTGTGCCACAGTGCTGCATAAACTGGGAATATGTTTTTAGTACAGATCTGAAGCAAAAGGCAACAGTAACATCTGGGTGACAATCTTCAATTGTCAGGGAAGGTACAGCTCTCCCTTTCTAGGAGAAAGGACAGACATAAGGAATAAGATGGGTAACTGTAGCTTTCAGGAGTTAAAAATGACTTACAGCATCATGCATTCATTCTCAGGGTTAGAAAGCAATGATTATGGATGCTCAGCCCCTACTAATTGAGGCTCAGGAGCTGCTAATAGGAATCCTAGCTAAGACCAGACCTTGGGCAGAACAGACACCACAGAACATGGACAAACCACCCAGGTGAAATTCCTCACCTCTTTTCCCTAACAGTTCTAATGATTTTCCTTAAGAAGAGGAATAAATGGGTATTTTTTAAATCAAAATCTACTTTATGTTCTACTAACTATAATTATACTTCACTTCAGAATTGTAGGTCATTTATTTAAGTGGCAAACAAACACGATCTTTAGTCACTTTTCCAAACCAGAATAACATCTCTGGCAGATCCTGTAGCTTCCTGTTCATTTTCAGTTGTTAAGAACAGCTTCACTTGTGTAATTCAGATCAATTTTCAGGTATTTCAGTGTACATTAAAGCTGCAATCTCATAAACTATTAGAGCTTTCTCTCCCTCTCCTCACTCATGCCAAGAACTGGAGTAGAGATACCTAACTGAGGAAGGGTATGTGGGTATCTCTTTGAGCACATCTTCTGACAGATACCTTCTTCTCCCCCCAGCATGTATCTTCTGGTTTTTGCATGGCTTGGTCTAGTAGAATGGCTGGTAGAAGCACAACGGCAAAATGTTAAGCACCATTGCTCACTAGGGAGGTCACCATGTGCCTATTTAACTATTGCCTGGGAAATTTTTTGAGTTCTTCAGAACCATTCTTTTCACCTGTGTAAAACTTCATAGTGTAGTTTCTAATCTTGGTGAATATGTTCTTTCAAGACCATTTTAACAGCCCCATATGACCTTGTACTGTTTATTGCCCCAATGCCCGCTCCCCGTAGGCTACCTCTGTATCTGTAGGACCCTTAACTTGCAAGCAACTTTCTCAGGAGCACAGTTATTAAAGTATTCAATTCGTGTTACTTTCCACTGCATGTACTTGGCTCAGGAAAAGTATATGAATCCTTACCTTAAAAATCAGAAATATTCAATCCCCGGTACAAAAAAAAAAAATCATAGAAATAGAGCTCAGAGGAAGGGACTTCCAGGCCACCATTCCACTGCTCCCAGCCCAGAGGTAGGGGCTTCCAGGTCGCCTTTCCACCCCTCCCAGCTCAGAGGAAGAGGGTTCTGGGCTGCTGTTCCACCACACCCAGCCCAAAGGAAGGGGCTTCTGGACTTCCATTCCACCGCTGCCAGCCCAAAGGAGGTGAGCTGTGTGGGCACCAATAGAACTCCCCCCCCATTAAAATGAGAAGACACGTAAATAAGTCTCAAAACCAAAATTCCAGATAAGCTACAACAACCCCTAAGGTAAATGAGATGGAACATTCTGATACTCAACCATCTGGACTCCCTGAAATGGAAACAAAAGAGGAGCTGGAAAAAATGAAATCAGAAATAATTTCTCAAATAACAGCAGAGATTCTGCTCATAGTGCAAGACATGATTAATAAATCTAGAGAGAAGCTGAGGAACATGATGGAATCCCAACATAGGAAACAAATGGAATACATAAAAGAGATGCAAACAGATTTCCAGGAGATCAAAAACTCCATTGAAAGTCTACACAGCAGAATGAGCCAATGTGAGGACAGAATTTCAGATATAG
>NW_004624736.1:231193-244796 GCF_000247695.1 Heterocephalus glaber
GTAGACTGGTGCAAGCACTGTGGAAATCATTATGGAGATACCTCAAAGAAATAGGACTGGAAGTCCCATTTGACGCAGCTATTCCCCTGCTGAGTTTCTTCCCCAAAGAATTAAAAGAATCATACCACAGTGATATATTTGTGCCCATGTTCATAGCAGCACTATTTGTAATAGCTAAAACTTGGAAAAAGCCCAAATGCTTATCAACTGGAGACTGGATAAAGAAAATGTGGAGTTTTTTCTAAAATGGAGCACTACTCAGCCATAAAAAATGAGAAATTCGAGACATTTATAGCTAAATGGATGCACATTGATGTGATACTCTTAAGTGAAATAAATATGACACGTGTAAACACCAGTTTCTCTAGTATGAGAAATTGAAAGTTCAAATAAGGACTAAAAGTTATAACAGATAATGTGAAATAGGAAGGGGCAAAGGGGAAGGGCAAGTGTGAGGGGTAGGGGAAAGGAAAGAAGTGTATGGAATTGATATGAGAAAATGAAAAAATGGAAACAAATTCTTTGTAAATAGGGAGGGATGGAGTGGTTGAAGGGCGGGCAGGGGAAGTGGGAAAAATAAGAACCAAGAGAGTTTATGTAAAGCTGCAAATTTCTAGTGATGAATGTCATTACATTGTATACCTAAAATGTACCAATGATTAAAATGAATAATTGATAATGCAAAATAGGAAGAAAGGTTTAAAGGGGTAGGGGAAGTGGGAAGGGTAGAGGAAAGGAAAGAAAGGAAAGGAAAATTATGAGAAATGGAAAAATTGGAAACAAAGTCTTTGTAAATAGGGAAGGGTGGAGGGGTGGAGGGGTGGAGGGGTGAAGGGAGGGCAGGGAATGGGGTAAAAATAAGAACCAAGGCACATCATGTAAAGGTACAAGATCTCAATGAGAAATGTAAATGTATTGTATATCTAAAATGTACCAATAAAAGAATTTTTTTTAAATCACAGAAATAGAAGCCATTTTCAATTATACAGTATCATCAAAACATAGTCCAGTTCGTAAGTACTATACATTATGCATACCTAGCACAAAATTATGTAAGAAAGAAGACAATGTGTTAGAAAAAAAGAAAGGGGAAGGTTTGGTGGACAGAACCTAAGAGATGGGGATTCTTCCTGAATATCAGTGTAAAATAAGCATAATCTCAATATTACAGGTAAATTGGATTGACAGAGATGAAATGCTTAGCAATAGTGAACAACCATTAATACATTGTTCCAGTTTCATGTAGTTTTGAGAACTTTCCTACCACCACCCCAACATTTTCTGTGAACTGGGCCCTGATAAAAACATACACGTATATATTTATCCACGTGGCCAAGAAAATGAAAGATTTAGGTCCTCTCAGCCTCAGTCTTACCTTTCACATATACTGTAACAGAGAGAAAACCACATACAGTTAGAGAGAATGAAGCAAATTAGGAGAAGTAAGAGACAAAGAGAATTTCCTGGGTTTGCCATAGTAGTGCTTTCTGGTCCTACCTGATTTGGAGGCCTTTGGGGTCCCTGAGTTAACTCCGTGCTATCTTTAACTTAGGCTAGTTTAGTTGGAATATGTTGTTTTTGACCAAATTGCCCTTAACTAATATAGTGGCTCAATATGTAAAGCTTGTAAAGAGTGAAGAAAACTTTTACATGTGATTCCAACATTTGTTTATCTACCTTGTCAAAAAGAGAAAGCACAGGTCTTGATGCATGTATAGAGCTACAGCAGTCAGAACGATGGAGTAATCACCCAACATAATCAGAACTGATCCATTTCCTTTCTGCTGAACACTTCAGCTCTGCAACTAAGGGATGATTTTAAATGCTCACTAGAGAATCACAGGAGAAAATTAAAGATTTGTAAATGAGAAAAAGTTTATAGTATATATTACCTCTTCATTTTAATTTATACTTCATATCCTGCATACAAACATCTTTCTCATTTTGATTTTGTACACTGTTTTTTTTAACTTTTTCTGTGTATTTGTCCTATTTACTCAAATACAGGTTATGACTTTCTTTAATTCAAGGACAGTCTCTCATATTTTTGTTGTATGGAGTAATCAGTAGTATTGGACAGTGCCTTAAATGAATTAAAGGTACACAGCTTGTTTAAATACAAAAGAATAAAAGCATAACTTAATAATAACACTTGTAGATGCAAATCTCTAGATTGATGGAAACTGACTTTTCCCCAGATCACAACCAGAAAAGGGGGAAGAATTCTCACATGAAGTATTTAAGTTAATAAAAATAAATGCCTGCATTGAAATAAGCATTACTTCATAACTGTGGACTATGTTAAGAGGAGAAAAAAGCTTAAGAGATTCAACTTGTTCATAGAAATTTGTTTTACTGCTTAGGAAAATTTAAATTTAGAATATTTTAATGTTTTCTCACTTAATAGAGATATAGACCTCATGACCTTCCTTCACGTCTCTCTAACTCTATAACGATATCATGCAAGAGTGGAATTCCATCTTTCTTTTCCCATTACAAAAACCACATGGGTAGAGCTAGCATATATGGGTATTGGCATATGAAATTTAGATACTAAAGGTCACTACCTTGACAACAATCAGGAAACTATTTTGTTTTAAATATATTCTCATTTACCTGTTTACATCACCTAAAAGTTATGATAACCACAGGAAATCATAAAATGATTAAGTAAAACCAAATTATTAAAACAGTATTGAAATTTTGCTTCCAGATGTAGTAAAGTAACTAGAAATGCATTTACCTTTTTACTTTAGCTAACTAGAATGCCAAACAAAACACCTGAAAGACCTTATAGGCAGCCAAAAACAGGGATCTCTGAAAGCAGGAAAGCAGTGCAAATGGCTGCTACATAGCCTGACCTTTTGGTCAGAGGAGACTTTCTGGCCTGCAGCACAGGGAGGGAATCCCAAATGGAGGCTTATGGTCTCAATGAGCTGATATAATTCTGATGTCAGGAAGTACAACACAGCTAGGAAATAACAGAAAGGAGCAACCGAGAGGTATCTGGAGATCTCTGAATCCTTTCATCTTTTGAATGAGTGCTCTTTTGTGCATAAGTGTGTGGCAACCACCAAGGCCTGGGAAAGACCTACCAGAGAAGATTGGGCAAAACTGTTCTTGGGGTTTACAAGAATTGAGAATAGTTTGGGTTATCCGTTAGTCACAGGGGAGAAACTCTCTAATTCATATCATTGTTTAAAGTCCTCAGAAAGTTATTGCCTACACCTACTCTGAACTCATCCTAACTTAGCTTAAAAGCAAGTCTGAAAAATATTTTGCTAATTCCAAGTAATTTAACTGCACCCCAGAATCAAACAAGGAAAAATATCCAACAATATTTGAAGGAATACAAAAAAACTCAGGACACAACAATAATTTTTTTTTTTTTGGTACTGGGGATCGAACTCGGGAACTTGTGCTTGTGAGGCAGGCACCAGAACCACTGAGCTAAATCCCCAGCCCCACAACAATAAAATTTAATATGTCAACACTGAATAAAAATTATCAAGCAAGCAAAGAAATAAGGAAAATAAGACTGACTCCTAACCAGGACAGCAATTGCACCAATCAATGGAAACATTCAAAAGTAACATAGATAAAAACATAAAGTTCTTAAAATATATGAAAATTGGTATATATCACTAATTGTAGATAAACCATGATGTTTATTATAATTAATATTGTAAGCCCACTACCATGGAGATACATTTAAAAGTTGTAGTTAATATATCAATAATGGGGAAAGAATAGAATAAAAAGTGCTCCATCCAAATGAAGGTAATAAAAGAGAATAAAGTACAAAGAACAAATGGGGACAAAAGAAAAGAGCATAAAGGCATATTAAATATCATGAGTCACTAGCAAAATGAAAATTAAATCCACAATAAGGTACTGCTACATACTTTCTCAAAAGGCTAAAATTAAAAAGATTCACTCAAAATCCCAACTTCTAGTGAAGATGTGGATCAAATGGAAATCTTAGCAAAAATGCAGAACAGCACAGCCACTTTAGAGAGTAATTTGGCCATTGCAAATGATATTAATCAAACATATAATCATATATCCCAGCAATTCCAATCCGTATGTTTACACAGAGTTCACTTAAATGTCCACAGCAGCTTTCTTCTATCCTAAATTGAAAAAAACTCTAATGTTCATCAAGAGGTAGATGGATAAACAAATTATGAAACAGCCATGCAGAATACTGCTCAGCAATAAAACGCAACAAACTACTGATTCACTTAACAATGTGAATGAATCTAAAAAGCATCTGGCTCTTTGTAAGAATCCAGGCACAAAAGAGTACTTACTGTATGTTTCCGTATATATGAAAGTCTAGAAATGGCAAAATAATTATGACAAAAGGATAGGAGCAGTTGCTTGGGTCCAGGGGCACAGTATATAAGGGGTGGAATGTGGGGGGTTTTTGTTTTGCTTAAATTCTTCTATTGGTCCATTTTAGGTAAACAATACATTCACATTTATCATTGGGTGCTTGTACCTGTACATGATGGATCTTGGTTCTCATTTTTTCCCCATTACCTGTGCGCCCTTCACCCCCTCTACCCTTCCCTATTTACATAGACTTTGTTTCCGTTTTTTTTCTTTTCTCATAATTTTTCCTTTCCCTCATTTCCTTTCCCCTTCCCCTCCCACCACCCCTACCCCTTTGGAATTTGTTGATGTATGCCAAAGGGTTATGAGGAAACATTTTGGTGCAGTGCATGTCTTCATTATGGCTATGATAAAAAATACATAAACACTAACCAGAACTTCTCGAGCTATAGATTTTAAATATGTGAACTTTATTGTGCATAAATTACCTCAATAAGGTTAATTTTAAAAGTGCATAAGAAATGGAAATAAAGAAGTGTTGATATTTTATCAGTCAAATGCATGCTGCTCAGTAGTCCTCATTGGTGGGCAATTCAAACCTAAGAGGATCTGTCCACCTCTGAGGAACCCTGAAAACACAGGTGAAGTGAGGAACAATGACATCCTGTGGCCAAGTTTAAAGCCTTCTGCACTTGTAAAATAGTGTTTCTCACTGGTTTTGTTCCAATACTTGTTTAGTAATACTCTGAACACATTTGTCTATAAATTCATTGAATGGAGAGATTCTATTGCATCACATCCTTCCTAGAAAACATAAACAAGGGACAAAATGAGTTGTTTAATGAACTAAGTGATCAAATGAATAAATGGATGAATGCAGTGAATTTCTATGAAAATTTACAATCCACATGCACACACAAACATACACATAAATTTTATCTCTTGCAGGAAAAACTGTTCATTTTTAAATATAATAAAGCATCAAATGAGCACCACAAATTTAAAATTTTGTGATATTTGTATAAACAGAGCAGAACTGTTGAAAAATGTTTATGGCCAAAAATAATAGGAACAACTGGTATCTTTTGACATCTTTATTTCGTATGTTATTTTGGAGGTTGCAAATGGCTTTCACAAGAATTATTTCATTTAATCAATAAGAAGGACTATGTTACTAGTAAGTAGTTTCTAAGTATAAATTGTTGAATCTATTGAGGCAATGAAGAAAATTTTCTAAAGGCTATTTCCAAGTGACCTCTTGTTTATCTGATTCAAATTATGTTGCGAGACTGAGAGAGATCTCAACATAATTACATTTTAAATTTCAGTTCAGAATCACCATCATTTTCACACATATCCTTCCGGTTGCTCTGCATTTCTTTACAGCATACTGAAGTTCTTTGATGACTACCAGACTTCCCTCTGAAATTCACTGTTCCTATAGTTTCTGCAGCTCTCTTCTCTCCAGGACCTCTGCTTATCCCTCTGACCTACAATTTCTGTTTCTTCCCTGAACCTCATCTTTTTCCACTCACCACTAAATGCTGGAGTTCTCCAGGGTTCCATTATTGGTCATCTTCCCTTGTCATTCTATGTGCTTTTCTTAGGAATCTTAACATCTTCAACTCCATGTGACGTCACTGCCTTCATATTTCATTTGTTAGACTTTCATTCGGCTCAGTTGACCAAGCCAGAAACTTGGCCATCCAGCCCAGTGGGGGTCATTGACTTGGGTGTCAATCGGCTTGGCATTCAGTCCCATCAACTACTAATATTTCTGTATTCTGAATTTTTTTTTGGAGTCTTACCTTTCTGTATCACACATAAGCCTCAAGTACCTCACCAAATTTCCTCAAAACTACTCTTCCTTCCTAAACTTTTGATGGCACCCTAGTCTCACGCAGTTACTTGCCCTCAAAGTGCCGAGCATACAATAAAGGTGACCACTTGCAAGCCCAGAGTTTTTAGGGCCCTTGCCATCTGCAGACTTGGATGGAACACCACACTACCATGTGTGGCCCTCGGCATCTGACAATGATGCTCAACTGAAAGAATTCCATAACATAACTCAGAAGTGTGCTATCTCTCCACAGAGCGAAACAGGAGACAAGAGGGATCCAGGCAGATAAATGTGCTTTCCTTCCTTCTTTTCCTGGGTTACCCCTGGCTGCAATTTTTTCTGTGTCCTGTGTGAAGCATGCAAATATATTGTGCAAGGTACCTGCCAGTTGACTTGTTCTGTCCCTTCATAGCTTGTTGAAGTAGTAGCCATCAAGGAAAGAAACCACTTGTCACTGCTTTACATCTAGCAATCAAGAGGCCTCCTCACTGCACATTACAAAGAGCCTGGCATACAATAAGTACTCAATAATGGAAGTACTGTTATGCTACAATGACATATGGAAACCAAAAGAGGCAATGCTATCATTCTCTTCCTTTCTTATGTCTACAAAACTATATTCATTTATGTATTAATTTGCATCAATTTCATTTTCTTTTTTATTTTTTTGTACTTTTTTCATTACTCTTTAATTTTTTTGTATTAAATTCTTTTATTGGTACATTGTAGGTATACAACACAATTATATTTCTCATTGGGAATTGTACCTTTACATAATGCATCTTGGTTCTTAATTTTTCCCCATTCCTAGCCCTCCCTTCACCCCCTCCACCCTTCCCTATTTACAAAGACTTCATTTCCATTTTTTCCATTTCTCAGCATTTTTCCTTTCCCTTCTTTCCTTTCCCCTGCCCCTCCCACTACCCCTACCCCTTTGGACCTTTTCTTCCTATTTTGCATTATCGATTATTCATTCTAATCATTGGTACATTTTAGGTATACAATATAATGACATTCATCATTGGAAATTTGCACCTTTACATAGTCTCTCTTGGTTCTTATTTTTCACCCTTGCCCAGCCCTCCCTTCAACCCCTCCAGTCCTCCCTATTTACAAAGATTTTGTTCCTATTTTTCCATTTTCTCATATTAATCCCTTTCCTTCTATCCTTTCCCCTAGCCCTCCCACTTCCTTCCCCTTTGCCCCTTTTCTTCCTATTTCACATTACCTATTATACATTTAGTCCTTAAGTGAAATAAATAAGACACACATGTGTAAATACCAAATAGTTTCTCTGGTGTGAGAAACTGAAAGTGTAAATAAGGACTAAATGTATAAGAGGTCATTTTCTTTTTAATTGATAGAGTTGTACATACTAAATATTTATGAAGTACAATGTGATGTTTTAATATATATTTACACTATGTCAATTCTATTAAATATAAATCAAATATTCATAGAAAACATCTGAAAGGTACCCAATGCTAATGGTGACTTTCTATGGTGAGACTTTTTGTTTTTGTTGGTGTATTATTTAATATAGTCTAAATGTTACAGGTTTTCTGCAACATTTATTACATGAACAAAATAAAGCTATTAAACTTTAAAATATTTGTTATTATAAAGTCAGTAACAATAAATGATAAAGACAGCATTAATAATTAGCAAGAATATTCAGTTCTAACCTTGTTTAATGAATGTTCAGCCTTTAAAATAGCCTGAGCAGCTTTACTGCAAATTTTTATAAGAATTGTTGAAGATCTAATCTTTTTAAAATGCCTTCCAAAAACACCATAGCTACCTAAATAGCCTGAGGAATTTTTGGACCTCAAATAAGGAAATCTTACCTAGCATTTGAATTCTGCCCTTATGATGAAAAACCAAATCCATACTGCTAAAGGATAGTATGCATCTTTGGGCTATTGTCAGTACTTTCTTGAGACAGGTTTGCAAAGCTTCATAAAAACTGTTTTTGTTTTTGTTTTCTGAAAGCAATGACCTACTTCAATAATGATGCTCCTAAGGCTCCCCAGATGTTGGAAGTTAATAAAACAACTGAGCATATTAAATGGGGTACTGCTCAGATTCCCAAGATACTGCCTGAGGCTGGATGGCTTTAATAGATTATCTCTAAATGAGGTGTCCATCTCCACTTTCAATTCTAAGATTAAATGAATCACCTAAAGGAATGGCTGATAGCAAGACTATCTGGATTAGATGCACTATAACAAAAAGCAAATAGGCACATCCAAGTTTTTCTTATTTGAAATTCTGACCTGTCTGTCTTTAGAAGACTGAAATGTTGCTGAAAACAGATTCAGATGTAAGCTACATAAACATCACAGAATGACTGCTAAACATACAGCACATTATCTACATGGTACTGAAAATGTGCTCCACACAAGTCACAGCAACCAAAAAAAAAAAAAAAAAAAAACTCATAACACTTCTCCCTTCTCATAAACACCCACCACAATATAATTTTATGTTTATTTTTTCTTGGCTTTCCCAATCTTAACCTGTTTCCTCTCTTCCTCAACTTAATTCAGAACTGAAGGCATAATCAGAAGTAGAACAGGTCCCTTAAAGAAGCTGCCCTACACACCAGTCTAGCAACACATCACAGCCTCTGGGGAAGCTGGGGTTTGAGTCACTGTGCTGGATGTTCAGTGTATTTTACTTTTCCCATTGTCCTTCTGAATGAAAGAAAGGTAAATCCAAATACTTGCCAGTTGATGAAATCATATGTCCATAAAAGAAAAAAAATTGAAGAAATATTAAACCCCAGTTTTTCAAGAAACAAAGAGATCTATGGACAGAAAAATAGAAGGGAGGAAAGCCCCACCAGAGAGACAAAAATCAGGACAGAAACTTTGCAAACAAACTTACACCTCTAAGTAAGGTATAGTATCCACACACAGGTCTTTATTTTGAATACCTTTCTTGGGTGGCATTCTGGGAGTGTCTGATCAGAACGTCCTGGTGGGGGGCTGTCAGGCTCAGGGAGGGGTTGCAGGTGGACGGGAAGAGATTTCAGGTTTGATCTAGCACATCCGCGCACCTTGCTGGCCACAGCCACAGAAAGCGCTCCCCAGTGCCATTTCACGGTCCGAAACATAAGAAGGTACTAATTTCTTCCTCATTAAATTTTCATGAATGTTTAGTTTACCATTTAAGGATGAAGCACTTGGGTCAAAAGGGTCACATTTGGGGCTCATGCCTGAAATAAAAACTAAACTGATTGTGTAAGTCCTGTTCAGCCTGAATCTGGCTTCATTTCCCCATATATATGCATTCGTCTGTCTTGGATTTTAAAATCCTCCATTCCAGGGCTTCATCCAAATTCTGTATACTAACTCTCAGAAAGGTGAGTTCACTCTCAGAAAAGTGAGAAAGACCAACTACTATGCATACTTGATAAATTAAATGAGTAAGTAATAAAGCTACTCCTATACCTGGAGTTCGGGTTCAAGCCAGAAAGTTATAAGGCATTGAATTTAGCAATAAATTTCCACTGTGGAGAAAACTAAAGATGTCATATTCCTTTCATAGCTTCTATAAAAATAAAATGTGCTATAAAAAGAAATTGCTATTTTCTGGGGAAATACAACTACTTTCCTCTTTCCAAACTTCTTATAGTAAGGTAATCGTGTTCGCTTCAAACTTATTTCCATCATTGAAAAGAAAGAAAGGGACAAAAAGGGCTTACACATAATGTTGCGAAAGTGGCTACACTTTTTCAAGTGAGGACACTGGGGCTCTCTGGTTACTTCTGTGACAACAGGCTTGGCTGTGCTGACCTTGGCAAGAGAAAGCAATGTTTTGAAATGGATCCTGGTGGCACATTTACACCAGAGCAGCTTCTGGCTTTGAAAATCAATTTGTTCACATATCTGATACTTCTAGAATATGCAGAGTAGGTACATAAATTTTAACCAATGCTGTATGTGGCAAACTCCACATTGCAGCTTCACACAAGCCTCTGTTAGGCTGATGTTCACCTAGATTTTCCCTCTCCTGGGCACTAGGTCTTAACTGACATAATAAGAAAGAAGAAAGTTGATACAAGTACTTGTACTTAAAGATACTCAGAGTTCTTCCTTAATTTGGGGAATTAAAGAGATGAAATTTTGTTTCAAATTATTGAATCTGTACTCTACAGTGAGGATAATGTACAATTTGATTTACACAAAGTTAAGCATAAATATAAAATTCCTCTAAATACTATTATGACAAAAACTATAAGAAACCTATTAAATAAAACAAGAAGTTCTGGAAGCTTTGTAGCCACATAACTAGAAAAAGTAGTACAAAATTTAAAGACAGAAACCATAACAGAAAACCTCTGAAAATGAATTCAACTACATCAAAATTTTAAAATTTCTATCCATCAAAAAATACTTTAAAGAAAACTTTAAAAAAGAGCTACTTCAATGCACTGAGCATTACATGGGATTAGTATTTAAAAAATAATAAAGCTCTTCTATCTGTGGATGAAAAAGGACAATCACTAAAATAGGAAAAAATGGCAAAAGATTTGAATGAATACTTCATACATGAGGATATATTGTAACCCAATAAAATAATAAGCAAGAACATGAACAGTGATATCATATAAAAGGAAACATATAGCCAATAAAAGTATAAAGAGACACCCAATCTCACCTAAGGAAATACAAATCAAGATAGCTTCAGATATGGATATCAATGTTTGCCTATTTGACTGGCAAAATTAGTAAGTGTAACAATTCCAAATACTGGAGAATGAGGATAAATAAGATCAGTTAAATTGCTAAAAGGAGCATAAATTAGCTCAACTGCTTTGGAAAACAACTCAGCAATATCCTGAAAAGTTGAAGCTTAGCAAAACGACGACTGAAAAAATTTGCTGCTGAGAATGCACATAAGACACTCCTGTAGGTGTTCAAGAGTAAGGAAATGCTACTCAAAATAGGATAACATTAACAAAAATATTATAATGTGGTCGTCAAAATATAAATCATGGAAGTTATAAATATATGTTATAGAATACAACAATTTTGAAATATTCACTAAGCAGAATATTATGTAAAAGTAAAATATTATGTACAGTAAAATATTATGTAAAAGTAAAATAGAATACATGAATAAGCTGATTAAAAAGTAATACATATGCAAATTGCTTAGAACAGAACAAACAACTTTGAAAAAGAAGAAAACAGAGCACTGTATTACCTAACCTCTAAACTTCACTAGAAAGCTGTAGAAATACATGTGGTGCTTATTGGCATTGAGACAGACAAAATGGATCGCTGGAACAGAAAAGAGAGTCCAAAATTAGACTTATACACACATGGTCAAATGATTTCCAAGAAGGTACAAAGACAATTTAGTTATGAAATGACAGTCTTTCCAATAAATAGTGCTGAAAAACAATTCAATATTCAACACATTTAAAGAATGAACTTCCATATGCATCTTGCACTGTATACAAAAATTAACTGAAAATGGATTACAGACCCAAATGTAAAACCTAAAATAATGAAATTTCTTGAAGAAAAGACTATGAAGCAGCTCATCCAGAGGTCCCGCGGATCTGTTCCTTGCTTCAACAGTTTTTGGAAGGAACAGACCCAAGGACTCCCTTTTTTTCATTCTCCATCCACCTTCCAGTTACAGATTTCAGAACCATCATCTCGCCCATCTCCTGCTTCCAGGACCGGCCAACATCGTTCTTTTGTGGGTAGCTTATTGCTGCCCAGCCTTGACTGCTCAGATTCATCAGAATTATTCCACCAAGGTGGAGGCTGCCAGCAACCCTCCTGGTGAATCTGCACCTGCGGGCCTCCTACACCTATCTCTCTCTGGGTTACTACTTCGACTGTGACGATGTGGCTCTGGCAGGCATGGGCCATTTCTTCTATGAGCTGGCCAAGGAGAAACGCGAGGGTACCGAGCATCTCCTGAAGATGCAAAACCAGTGCGGAGGCTGAGTGCTCTTTCAAGACGTGCAGAAACCTTCTGAAGATGAGTGGGGTAAAACCCTGGACACCATGGAAACTGCTCTGGCCCTGGAGAAGATCCTGAACCAAGCTCTTCTGAATCTTCATGCCTTGGGCTCTGTCAAGAGAAACCCCCCACCCATCTCCGTGATTTCCTGGAGAACCACTCTCTAGATAAGGAGGTGAAGCTCAACAAGATAGGCGACCACCTCACTAACCTCCACAGGCTGGAGGGCCTGCAGGCTGGGATAGGCAAGTACCTATTCAAAAGGCTCACCCTCACGCATGACTAGGAGACCCCAGAAAGCGGCAGCCTCTAGGGGACTCCTGCTCACCTGGCATCAGGGCTTTGGCCTAATCCTCTCCCTCCAGCCAGTAGGCAGCTTCTTCACCTCTCTGGAGCCCCCTCCCAAGTCTTGTACCAAAAGAAAATAAAGCCTTTTTCGGGGGGTGGGGGAAGACTATGAGTTTGACAGAGAATTTTTCTTTAGATACAATACTAAAGGTTCAATCTATAAAAGAAAAAAATGATAAAATGAATAAAATTAAGATCATCTGCTCTTCAAGAGACCCTACTGAGAGAATGAAAAGGCAATCATGGATTGGAAAGAAGTATTTGGAAGTCGTACAGCTGATAGAGAATCCATATCCAGAATACATACAACTCTTAAAAGTTAATAAAAAAGCAAATAACTCAATAAAAAGTGTACAAGAGATTTAAACAGATCCTTGGCCAATGAAAAAAATGATGGCATATCAGTACAAGATCTTCAATATTAGTAGTCCTTCGGGAAATGAGATAGTCAATGAGATACTACTGGGCCTCTTTGTGTGTGGGGGGGGGTGTATTAAAATGGCCAAAATGTGTAAGATTGGCACTATATGTTGGAGAGGATGAGGAAGAACTAGAACACTCATATTCTGCTGGTAGGAATGTAAACTGGCACGTATTTTGTAAAACACTTCAGCAATTTCTTTAAAAGTTAAACCTATACATACCATATGATTTAGCCATTCCACTCCAAGATATTTATTAAAAGAAATGAAAGCAAGCCCGAACCCAGGTAACAATCCACTGGACACACACACACACACACACACACACACACACACTCCGCTCCTCTGTACAACCACCTGGCTCCACACTACAAAGACACAGATGACACCGGACCACCAGACCACAGCACTGAGTCCCGCCCAGAGGTAGGGGCTTCTGAGCCACCATCTCACTGCTCCTGGTCCAGAGGAAGGGGCTTCCCAGCCACCATCCCTCCTGCTGCTCCCAGCCCACAGGAAAGGGCTTTTGGACCACCATCCCTACTGCTGCTCCCAGCCCCTGTCCCAACTCTGCAAGCTCAGAGGAGGTAATCCATGCAGGCGCCAACAGCAACATCACCCCAGTTGAAATGACAAAACACATAAATAAGTCTCAAAACCAGACTTC
>NW_004624736.1:263926-288595 GCF_000247695.1 Heterocephalus glaber
GAGGTATCTCCGTACTGATTTCCACAGTGGTTGCACCAGTCTACACTCCCACCAGCAGTGGAGCAGGGTTCCTCTTTCCTCACAGCCCCACCAGCATTTGTTATTGGTGGATTTCATGATAGCAGCCATTCTTTCTGGAGTGAAGTGGAATCTCAGGGTTGTTTTCATTTGCATCTCTCAAATGTGAAGTCAATTTTCTTACATCTATGGTTAGCATTCTTTAAAACATCTTTCCACATATTATTAAAATGTATAACACACAAATTGCAAGGGAAAAAACCTACAAAAGATTAGAATGAATTACATTAAATATGATCAGCAGTTAGTTCCCAATAATAAAATTCTCAACAGATTTACATAGCATTACATATCTCCTAATTATAAAAATAAGTGCACACTTGTGGTATAAAATATAAAAAAGAAAAATATAAAAATGAATGTAAAAATTCCATGTATGATGAATTTATAAATTATTCTCTATTTGTCTATACACTTCAATAATTCAGTCTTCAGCAGCAAATGAATATCAATCTTTTAATCAAAATAGAAATCATTGTGTATTAAAGTGAAATAAAATGTTACTCATTTTTTGGAGTGAAAAGCAATAAAGAAATATTTCAGAATGTTTCCCTTAAAATACCCTTGATTATTCTTAGAAAATTTGTGTTTAAGTCCCAAATCTGATATGCAATAGCTTTGTGGCCTTAACCAATTGTCGCTAGCCCTGTCTGTAAGATATGACTGAGGGAGACTTTCTGACAATTTATTCTTTCTTCCCATTTATTTCTTTTTGTTTATTTATTCAGCCAATACTATAGTGAGGCCACATATTCCAGGCCCTGTTCAAGCAAAGCGATGAACACCATGATCTTATATTTACACAACTCTTCCTAACTCCCCTGTCCATAAGGATCAGAGAAGGGGTACAGTAAAAGTGGGGCAGCTGCAGTCCCGTGGGTTTCAGTGCTAGCTGGACAGGAAAGACAGCAGTGTGTAAGTCATATTTGGAATTGGAACAGTCAAGACTACCCAGTGAGTAAGAGGAATTGTAGGAGACAGCAAAGAAAAGGAAGGTTCAAAACTGACCCCCAGGCCTCTAGGTTTCAGTTACTCATGGAATAAAAGCAGACATTATAGTGTGTGGGGGTGATAGATAATTAATGTGTGAGGAAATAAATGTGATCCTCTTAAATAGAAAATAAAACAGAGGGCAACCGGTTGGGGGTGGAGCCAGCGTGCGGGAGAGCCTGCCCGCCTGGAAGGAGGAGGAGGGGCAGGGCCGCCGAGGCCGCGGCCACAACTGAGGAGCGGGCACTGCGGTGCCGGGAGGACTGCAGTCCTCCATGCTCCTTCCCAGCCCCCCGGCGAGGGCAGTGTCACCGGAGCCTGCGAGGTTGGAAAAAGAAGCGGTCAGCAGGGTCCCGAGCATGGAGGTGTGGGGTAATCCAGAAGAAACTCCACCATGAGGCAAGGTGGATGAAGCGAGCTGAGAATGCCTGGGAAAAATGGGATAGGTATCTGGCTGCCAAGGTCCAGAAATTGGAAGAATAGTTCCAATCAGGTGCTGCTATGCAGGATGGGACGTCATCTACAGTTTTTAGTGGAGTTGCCATCTATGTTGATGGATATACAGATCCTTCTGCTGAGGAATTGAGAAAGCTTACGATGTATATTATTCCAGATCCAAAACAATACACATTATTGCCACAAATCTTCCTACTGCCAAAATTAAAGAATTAAAGGGGGCAAAAGTAGAATGGACTGTGGAAAGTTTACAAGAAGCTACAACTTCTCAGAGTGTGGAGTATTGATTTCATTAGAATTCCCTGATGCCAGTGTATGTGTCATTAAACCTGATTTAATGTAGACATGATTATAGGATCCTGACTTCCAAGAGGCAGGGGAGTCCATTAATGAGAAGTCTGTATACATTAGTTAAATATAGGGTCTCACTTTGTAGCCCAGGCTGGCCTCAAATTCATGGTGATTCTCCTGCCTCAGCCTTCCAAGTGCTGAGATTACAGCAGTAAAGCTGGACGACTCTTATTCTACATTCCATATCAGTTGTAAGCATTCCACCACAAAAAGTTTCAATTTTAATCCTATATGCAAGCCTGAGGACCCTGAGCCAGGTCCAAGTAATGTTGCCAAACAGCTCAACAACAAGCTAAGTCACATAATTAAGAAGATTGAGAGAGGAAACGAAGTCAAAGTCAATGGGATAAACAGTTGGAATGAAGAAGATGCAAATTACTATTTTAGTTTTGTGGATTGGACCTGGAGCACGCCCCCCCCCCTTCCAAGAAGGAAGCAGAATGGAATTCCGCATCCCAGAGGCAGCACTGCCATTTTGAACCGATGCACTGGGAGCTCTAAGGGTGCCTTAATGACCCAGGATTGTTCGGTGCCTGGAGGCAACAGTATTGCCAGCAGGCTTTCTCCAGACTCTGTCCAGTAGAAGAATGCAAAGAGCAACACTGACTTCAGAGACTGCACTCCGCAGCAGTTGCAGCAAAGCACCAGAAACTCAAAGATTTTGCGGAATCCACACAGAACTAATTCTCTCTCGCCATTTTTGCACAGTAATGCTAAAATCAACAGTGCTCACCACTCCACTCTTCAGGGGCCTTCAAGCACAAAAAGCACCTCTTCATTACCTGCTCTTAGTAAGGTAGCACCTTCAGTGCCCTCCAAACCTTCAGACTGCAGTTGTATTTCAGACTTTTATTCTCATTCAAGACTGCATCACATATTAACATGGAAGTATGAATTGACTGAATTTGTCAATATCCTACAAAGACAAGGTAGTGGTGTCTTTCCAGGAAGGGAAAAGTTAAAAAAAATGAAAACAGGCAGGTCTGCCCTTGTAACTAACACAGGTAGATAATTATTAAAATTGTTTTCTTAAGAAATAAAAAAATTAAAAAAGAAAAGGAAACAGGAATAGGATAGAGGGCTTGTGATGGTACTGACAGGTGATGGTGTGAGACCTAAGTGAATGTGAGACCTAAGTGACTCCATTTTAAAATTTGGCTCCATCTTAAAATAAGGTGGCCTGGACATAAACTCCAGTTCCAAGAAAAACCACAAGATGTACTTTGACCACCTGCCTGTGATAATGTTCAGCAGTCCCCTAGCAACAGCTAATCAGTAGTCACCCCAATACCCAAATGTCCCAGATGTTCTTTTCGATAGCTTGAGCAACCGTTTGCAGTTTGGCCCGCGAGGCACTGCCAATCAGGTTCAAACATTCAAAATTTGCTATGTACCAGCCAATCATGTAATTTCCAAACTGGAACTCCGCGAACCTTGCTGTAACCCCTATAAAAACCCCTGCTGATTTGGAGTAGAGGGCTCTCAATCCTGACCTGCTGCATCGGTGACAGTCGAGAGTCTCTGCTCAAGCTTGAATAAACGACCCTTGTGTGATTGCATCGGAATCAGCTCCTTGGTGGTCTTCAGGGTCCTCATGATCTGGGCACAACATTTGGGGGCTCATCCAGGATCCCCAAGGCCCCCAGGATCCCCGTACAGGAGGGTCGATGCCTGCCAGTGAGTGTTTCTGTGTCTGTAAAGTCTGGGGCGCATTTTCTGAGCAGGTCAGCAGATGGTCTAGGTGGATGCACCGGAGGGCTGCCGACCCAGGGTCCTGGAAGACATTCCAGACCCCTCCGGAGGGGACGGAGTGCCCCGCGAGTCTCTAAGACTTCTGGAAGGATGGTGCGGGTCGCTCCCACGGCACGGCGTGAGGCCGTCATCCTACTTTCAGTTTTGCCTCTGATCGAGCAGAGGACTGTTTTGTCTTGCCTTTTGTTTTTCTGCTGTGCTTGGCTGTCTGTCTATCGCTGTGTATTATTGTTGTCACTTGACTTGGACTGAGACGATGGGACAGACCGCGACCACCCCCCTGTCCCTCATGATGGACTATTTTAAAAAAGTTAGGGAGTGCACTCATAATCTAAGTTTAGAAATTAAAAAAGGAAAACTAATCACTCTCTGTAGTTCAGAGTGGCCAACTTACGGAGTGGGCTGGCCACCCAAGGGCACATTTGACCTCGGAACGGCTAGAAAGGTCCGAGAGGCAGTCTTCCACTCCCAAATGGGAAATCCTGACCAGGTGCCTTACATCGTCACTTGGGAAAATCTAATATGTGAACCCCCTCCATGGGTCAAGCCCTTTTTGCCTCCACAGAAACAGCAGCCAGAGGTAATCCTGGCAGCCTGTGAAAAGACTCCCAGAGAATGCGATGGAAAAAGGCAAACCGAAACCGAGCCAACTGCACCGCTTTACCTGGTCCTCCAAGGAGGAACCGAGGAAGATCTCCTTTCCCCACTACCACCACTCTCCCTCCACTCCCCTGCGACAACAGGCAGGGGGAGAAGTCCCGGCCCCAGCCAGAACTGGGGAGAGAGGGCCGGCTCCGGGCGCCGGCAGCGGGGATGGCCCTGCCCAGAACACTCATCATCGGCGCGCTGCCTCGCCAGCAGGGCTGGCAGACTCTACTGTTCTCCCTCTGAGAGCGACAAGGCCCCCTGATGAGCATGGTAACCAGCCTCATCACTACTGGCCCTTCGCCACCAGTGACCTTTATAACTGGAACATGCCAAATTCTCAGACAACCCTAGGGATTTAATTAACCTATTAGAAACTGTTTTGTTCACTCATCACCCCACCTGGGATGATTGTCAACAGCTCCTCCAGATCTTGTTTACCACAGAGGAGCGAGAGAGAATCCAAAATGAAGCCAAGAAATTGGTTCCTGGTAACAATGGTCAACCCACCACCAATGTTGACACTATCAACACTTCTTTTCCTTTGTCCTGGCCCGACTGGGACTTCAACACAGCAGAAGGTAAGGAGAGTCTCCGGGTTTATCGCCAGGCTCTGTTGGGAGGTCTCAAAGTGGCTGCTCGAAAGCCCACCAATTTGGCCAAGGTAGGGGATGTACAAAAGGAACCGAATGAAAGCCCTGCAGCCTTCCTAGAAAGAATTCAGGAAGCATTCCGTAGGTATACTCCTATGGACCCAGAAGCAACTGAGACAAAGGCAGCTGTAATAAGGCATTTTGTCAACCAGGCGGCGCCAGATATTAGGAGAAAGTTACAGAAAGCAGACAGATTAGGAGAAAAGAGTATTCAGGACTTAGTGGCACTGGTAGAGAGAGTGTGTAACAACAGGGAAACCGCAGAGGAAAGACAGGTAAAGGCTGACAACCGCCAGACCTGAAACCTGGCTCGGATCCTTCTGGCCACCACTGCAGGAGAGCCGAGAGAATGTGAACGTCAACTGAGAAAAATTGCAGCTGAAGGAGAAGGTAAGGGGGAACGCAGGGAGCGCCCCCCAGTTGGGGAAAAATCAATGTGCTTACTGCAAAGAGGAAGGTTACTGGGCCAAGGAATGCCCCAAAAAGTGACAGGGAGGCCACTCAAAGGCCCCCATCCTGGCCATGGATGAAATAAGTGGTTAGGGGGAACGGGGCTCGGCGCCCCTCCCCGAGCCCAGGATAACCCTTAAAGTGGAGGGGAAACCCATTGAGTTCCTAGTAGACACCGGAGCTCAGCATTCAGTTCTGCTTAAACCACATGGCCATATATCTGACAAAACTTCCTGGGTCCAAGAAGCCACAGGCATGAAAAATTATTCATGGACTACCCAAAGAACAGTGGACTTGGGAGTGGGCCAGGTAACCCACTCATTTATGATTATACCTGATTGCCCCTATCCTCTACTTGGAAGAGACTTGCTCACTAAGTTAGGAGCCCAAATCCATTTTCAGCCCGGGGGCATGGAGGTCCTTAACCAGGAGGGAAAGCCCATCCAAGTGTTAACTATGAGCCTTGAGGATGAGTATCTGCTACACCAGGGGCAGCCCCCCCCATCCTGATGTGGCACAAAGCCTTGCCATGTTCCCGCAAGCATGGGCAGAGACTGGGGGCATGGGGCTGGCCGCACACAGGACACCTGTGTTTGTAGAAATAAAGCCAGGAGCGGACCCTGAACAAGTTCACCAATATCCCATATCCCTGGAGGCCCGCAAAGGAAAAACTCCACACATCAGGAGGTTACTTGCTCAGGGTATTCTAAGGCCCTGTCAATCGGCCTTGAACACCCCTTTGTTGCCGGTAGGGAAATCCCGCTCAAATGACTATCGACTGGTGCAGGACCTCCGTGAGGTAAACAGAAGGGTCATAGATATCCACCCTACGGTGCCTAACCCGTATACCCTTCTGAGCTCAGTTCCCCTGAGCCATCAATGGTACAGGGTCTTGGATCTCAAGGATGCCTTCTTTAGCCTTCCGCTGGCACCCAAAAGCCAGCATATCTTCGCCTTTGAATGGAGTGACCCAGAACAAGGCTTCAACGGACAGTTGACCTGGACCCGATTACCTCAGGGGTTCAAAAACTCCCCCACCATCTTCAACGAGGCCCTGCATGAAGACCTGGGTGAGTTCCGCCTCCAAAACCCCCAATTGACTCTGTCACAATATGTAGATGATCTCCTTATAGCAGCTAAGACGCGGGAGGCCTGCCTAGATGGAAGCAAGACACTCTTGACGGTCATAGGGGAACTGGGGTACCAGGCATCTGCCAACAAGGCCCAAATCTGTAAACCTGAGGTAAGCTACCTAGGATACATACTCAAAGAAGGGCAGAGGTGGCTGTCTGATGCTAGAAAAGAGATAGTTCTCAAGATACCTGCACCAGATTCCCCTCGAAAGGTTAGAGAATTCTTGGGATCGGCTGCCTTCTGCCACTTATGGATACTGGGGTTCACAGAACTTGCGAGGCCCCTTTATGAGAAAACTAAAGACAATCAGGTCTTTCAATGGACAGAAAAACTACAAAAGTCCTTTGATCAAATTAAAGCTGCCTTGTTGTCAGCGCCAGCCTTGGGTTTGTCTGATGTCACTAAGCCCTTCTACCTTTACATTGATGAAAACAAAGGAGTCGCCAAGGGTGTCCTAGTCCAATATCTGGGCCCATGGTGCTGACCAGTAGCATACCTGTCCAAAAAACTTGATCCTGTTGCAGCTGGATGGCATTGTTGCTACTTGCAAGGCCTGCCAACTGACCAATGCTACCTCGAATAAGGCTAACCCTGGCAGCAGATTGAGAGGAGACCAACCTGGCGTATACTGGGAACTAGACTTTACTGAGGTAAGACCTGGAAGATATGGTTACAGATACCTGCTAGTCTTTGTAGATAGTTTTTCAGGATGGACAGAAGCTTTTCCTACCAAACATGAGACAGCACAGATTGTGGCCAAAAAGCTACTAGAAGACATCTTGCCAAGGTATGGTTTCCCAGTAATGCTAGGGTCAGACAATGGACCCGCCTTTGTTTCCAAGGTGAGTCGAAGCTTAGTGCATGTACTGGGGGCAGACTGGAAATTACATTGTGCATACAGATCCCAGAGTTCAGGACAGGTAGAGAGAATGAACAGGACCCTAAAAGAGACCTTAACTAAATCAGCCTTAGAGACTGATGGTGACTGGGTGGCTCTCCTTCCCTTTGCCCTCTATAGGGTATGCAATTCACCCTATAAGATGGGACTGACTCCCTCTGAAATTATGTTTGGGGTGCCCCCTCCCATTATCCCTAACCTCCAGTCTGAGGTGCTCACTGAACTTGGTGATCAAGAGCTGTTATTTTCTTTAAGAGGTATTCAACTGATTCACAAGGACGTCTGGCCCAAGCTAAAAGCCCTGTACGAGTCTGGACCACCTCCTGAGCCTCATCGCTACCATCCAGGAGATTGGGTCTACAACCAGAGGTATCGTCAAGGAAACCTCGAACCTCATTGGAAGGGACCCTATGTAGTAATTCTGACTACCCCCACCACTCTCAAGGTTGACGGGGTAACCACTTGGGTGCACTACACGCACGTTTGACCAGCAGATCCCTTCGCGGTTAGAGAGGACTTTGTCCCAACATGGCAGGTATCCAAGGACAATGACAATCCCCTCAAACTCAAATTCAAATGCTCCTGATTTGGACAATCGCCATAGCCTGCTGCGCCCAGGTGACAGCTGAAAATCCCCATGCCCCTTTCAATTGGACTTGGATAATTCTCAACCTAGAGACTGGACTCCTGTTGCCTTTGGCTTCAACCATGGGACCTAGAGTCTCCTGGTTCCCTGACCACTTAATGTTTGACCTCTGCCAACTGGCTGAGGGGTCTTGGACACATACCCAAAAGACAGCAGATGCATATCCTGGTTGCCTCTGGAGGGTATTTTATGTATGCCCAGGGGGTAAAAAAACCTCCCAATGTGGAGGACCCAAGACTTACTTCTGTGCCAGTTGGGGCTGTGAAACCATGGTTGTAGGAAATATGGCCACACAATGGAGGGAAATGTGGTGACCAAAAAAAGGACCAGACCTTACTGCCTTGGCTCGTGTCCCTGGAGGTTCCCAAGTATGGCTACAATTCACTCCAACAGGTAAACAGGCCCCTGGGTGGGAATTAGGCAAGACCTGGGGCCTCCGCCTCAAGACACTGAGCAAAGACCCTGGACTTTTGTTCACCCTTCGGCTAGTAGGAACGCCACTATGGTCTCGTCCCATCGGACCCAACCCTGCACTAGCCCTTCCAGCCCCTAAACCCACCAATCCCCTCCGAAGCACAGTAAGCCCATCTCTGCCTCCTCCGCAGGGTACCACCAAAATTACTACAGACTCAGGGCAGAGCCAAGTCCCAGATGACCCTCTATGGGAGCTTTTAAAGTCCTAAATGCATCCCAACCTGACCTCACCTAGTCTTGTTGGCTGTGCTATGACATTAAGCCCCCTTATTATGAGGGAATAGCTTTCTCAGGAAACTTTACTGAGTCAGACAGTCCTACTCTATGCAGGTGGCAACAGAAGGGAACAGCTAGACTGACTTTACAATCTGTGGTTGGGCACGGCACTTGTATTGGTAATGCCCCGATTACTCACCAACACCTTTGTAGCCAGACTCACCAGTCTAATTCAGAAAAACACCTTGTACCCCTCCCCCAGATGGATGGTGGGCCTGTTCCACAGGGCTCACCCCTTGTGCACATGGAAAAGTGCTCAACCAGACTAGTGACTTTTGTATATTAGTACAATTAGTTCCCAGGCTGATCTATCACCCTGAAAAAGATATTTTCACCTATTGAGATAAAACCCCAACTAGAATTAAGCGGGAGCCCCTGACAGCCATCACTCTGACGGTGCTCTTAAGTCTGGGCCTAGCCGGAGCTTGGGCTGGGGTCTCCTCCTTAGTTTTGCAAAATAAACATTATAATGATTTAAGGACAGCCATAGATATAGACATTGAGAGACTCGAGAGTTCGATCTCTCACTTACAGGAGTTGCTGTCCTCCTTGGCAGAGGTAGTGCTTCAAAATAAAAGGGGTTTAGACCTGGTCTTCCTACAACAGGGAGGGCTCTGTGCTGCCCTGGGACAAGAATGTTGTTTCTACATAGATCATTCAGGTGCGGTCAAAGAATCCATGGCAAAAGTCAGAGAGGGCCTGGCTAAGCGAAGGCATGAGTGCAAACAGGCCCAAGGATGGTTCGAGTCACTATTTAACTCTTCTCCATGGTTGACCACCCTAATCTCCACACTGTTAGGTCCCCTGCTCATTTTGTTGCGTATCTTAATATCTGGACCTTGCATACTTAACAAATTGGTCTCATTCATTAGAGAACGCATCAGTACAGTACAATTAATGGTTCTCAGGTCACAATATCAACCTATATCAGAGAACCCAATAGAATTAACCCCCAGAGACCCATGATTGGGCCTCTAGAGCTACATACAAAGTGGGGAATGTGAGACCTAAGTGAATGTGAGACCTAAGTGACTCCATTTTAAAATTTGGCTCCATCTTAAAATAAGGTGGCCTGGACATAAACTCCAGTTCCAAGAAAAACCACAAGATGTACTTTGACCACCTGCCTGTGATAATGTTCAGCAGTCCCCTAGCAACAGCTAATCAGTAGTTACCCCAATACCCAAATGTCCCAGATGTTCTTTTCGATAGCTTGAGCAACCGTTTGCAGTTTGGCCCGCGAGGCACAGCCAATCAGGTTCAAACATTCAAAATTTGCTATGTACCAGCCAATCATGTAATTTCCAAACTAGAACTCCCCGAACCTTGCTGTAACCCCTATAAAAACCCCTGCTGATTTGGAGTAGGGGGCTCTCAATCCTGACCCGCTGCATCGGCGACAGTCGAGAGTCCCTGCTCGAGCTTGAATAAACGACCCTTGTGTGATTGCATCAGAATCGGCTCCTTGGTGTTCTTCAGGGTCCTCATGATCTGGGCACAACAATGGGAGAGGAAGTATGTGTTTTAAACAGGAGAACAGGAAAGGGGCCTCTTAAGTTGCATTTAAACTGAGATCCAAGTGAGGACTTTAGGAAGGAAAGGAGTGTATGTGTGACATTCATCTACTTCTGGAGAATACTGAAAATTACAGCTGTTCAAAAGTATTCCCTCAAACTCTACTTTAAAATTCACAAGGCAGCCACTTCTGTGCTACACTGTCTTATTCCTTAAAAAATGTCAGGAATTCAGTCACCAATTCCTTATTATTGGAACATTCACTCTGTTGTAATTTTCTAGTCTTACAGATGTTTGTACAAACTCAACTACATCCAAGAATGTAGCTTGAACAACTGAGGAGGAGATTTTAGCCATTGAATTTCTAAGATTCTTTAGTAAAATTGCTTATCAAGGTGCTTTCAAACAAACTGTGAAGAAGCATGTCTAACTTAACCCACCAAATGCTGGGTAGGAAGCAGATTCTGTTAACTACTGTGGATAAGGATTTCCTAGTGGTCTTTGGGAAATTAATTAATTGTCTAATGGTATAGTAGTCTTCTGTACTTACATTAGAAGAATTAGTAAGAGTTGAATGGTTGTAGCTAACTATGGAGAAAATAACTTTAAAAAATTGAATGGCTCAGAGGAATACAGTGTTCAAACTGTGAAACTGTTAACAGCAGTGTATCTAAAACACTGAGGAGTTTTGGAGAACTGGGGATAGAAGCAGGACAGGATCACAGGTATTCTGTCAAGAGTATTCATACGTCTTAGATTATCAAGGTGAAAGATAAAGAGCCTGAGAAAGGATTAGTTAACCAAAAAGAGGTCCAACACTGTGTTAGTTTTCCATCACTTATAAAATACATAAGAATCAACTTACAAGGTGAAAATGCTTATTTTGACTCCCGGTTTCAGTCAGTGGTTGCTTGGCCTTGTTACTTTGGACCTGTGGAAGCACAATACATGATGGCAAGAGCATGCAGTAATGACGGTATCTTCACCTCACGGTGCCCAGAAGCAAAGAGAGAAAGAAGGGGCCAGGATCCCAATATCCACTTCAAGGCCACGCCCCCAGTGACCTCACTTCCTTCCACTAAGCCTCACCTCTTAAAAGTTCCAGCACCTCCCCAGAAGGACAAGCCAAGGACCAAGTCTTCAACACTCGGCCCTTTGAGGGATGTTCCAGATGCAAAATACAGTAAGCACTGAAAACAAAGGTACCTCTACATTATGCTTTTCTATAGTAGGCATTTAAAATAGATTTTAAAGAAACAAATAATGGGTGTTTTAATAATATGGCTTTGGAAACCTCAGAACTTTAGAAAATAAACACATTAGGCCGGGGATTTAGCTCAGTGGCACCACGCTTGCCTCGAAAGCACAAGGTCCTGAGTTAGATCCGCAATAGTGCAAAAAAATAAATAAATAAACCCATTGGCTGACATTCCTTGCTTTAGTTTGTATCTGAAATATCCTCTAAAAGCTCATATATTGAAGGCTTAGTTCCCAACTAGTGGCACTATTGGGAAGCCGTAGAAACTTAGGGAACTAGGTAGAAAAAGTACATTACAGGAAGTAATTGGTTAATTGAAAAAAAATCTATAGAAATTCTCAGGTCCTTGTCTAGAGCCAGGTTTCTCAGTCGCAGCATTATTGACATTTTAGATCGAATTCTGTCTGTTTGTTTGTTTGGTTTTTCTTTTAGGTACTGAGGATTGAACCCAGCACTTTTCCAATGAACCACATCCCTAGCAGGTTTTGTTTTGTTTTGTTACTTTTTGTTTTGAGATAGGGCTATGTCACTAAGGTACCCAGGCCAGGCTTGAACTTGCAACCCTCCTGTTTCAGCCTCCAAGAGTGCAAGGGTTACAGGCATGTACCACCTCACCCACTAGACTGACTAATTCTTTTTGGGGGGGCTGTCTATTGAATTGTAGAATGTTTAGCAATATCTATGGATTCTGCCCACTAGATGTTTATAGTACCAGACTCTGAGTTATAGCAACCAAAATTATCTCCCGTCATTGCCAAATGGTTGAGAATCTCTGTTCTAGGACCACGTGTCGTTATGTACCAAAAATCCAACAATCACATTTTACTGCAGTCTTTATCAGGGCCAAAATTAAAAGCATAGGAAAGAACTGGAACAGAATGGTACAAAGTGCCAACCCCCAAACTGTGCCACTTTATTTAATTCCATATCTCAATCTTATATCAAAATCTTAGGAAATGTGTGGGTTGTCTCAATTTTCATAATTATTCATTCTTAGAATGGTCCAAGTCCAAACAATTTAAAGATGCTTCTACTGGAAATGTGCACAACTTCCTTGACAACATATACTTAGAAAGGCTCCTCTAAGCCAGAGCAGCTTCACTTCAGGAGAGGCATTGCTGCTTTGAGTTGAAGCTGTATTTTTCCTCTGTTACAGGCAGAAGGCAGTCTAGTGACCACAAGAAGAACTGAAAATCACTTTAATCTCATTTTGAACTCCAGATTCTCTTTTCTTACCCTTATGTCTAAGGAAGTTGGCAGATTTCCCTGTATTAAGGGAGCTATTCTCTTTAGTGGAACTGGTAGGTCCAATGGTCAGAGAAAGCTATCCCTAGATGGTGAGTGTATCTGTACTAAAAGAAACATTTTTAAATGAGTATTTGGTGACAATGATAGTGTCCAAGAAAGTCTCCAAAGCAGAGATGAAGAACTTTGGCTCACCACACCCACAGGGCAGGTTGCAGCTTCACTGACTTCCATCACAGAAAAAGAATTTTCAGCACACACCAGTAAGAGGTATAAGGACATTCATTAGGCAAAATTTTAAAAGTACATACTCAAAGAAATAGAGTGTGGGCCAGCAGAGAGCTGGGAATATTTATGAGGCTTTGATGGAATTTGTGAATCTATATGAAGTTCCTGCTTGGTCTTGGTTTTCAGGGGTGGCCCACACGCCGAAAAATAATACTCCATTTTACAAGTAGAAAAGGTATGGTCTAGTCCCAAGTGAAAAGACCCAGTTTCAGGTAAAGTGAATGATAAAGCCTCACTTTCAGGAAAAGGAAATGGACAAGGTTTATTGTGTGTTTAAGGAAATTTAAAAAGAATTTTACTGGGTTTCTGTCCTGAAGCTGCAAACTTCTTTAAAACACAATTTTTAACTTGTGATTTTCTTTGTCTCTTTATTTCTTCTCTCCTACCACAGTAAGACAGTCTGGGATCCTGTGAGAGCTGCATAAGGACACTGCCCAATCCCAGTTTCCCCTGTCTCAGAATTCCAGTTTGCTATAAGGCAGCCCTAAGCCATCTCACAGCTTCTGTCTATGCTTACTTTAACTTCTTCACCACTGCCACCTGCCTGATTCTCTGAGGTTCCCACACGAAATTCACAATGAGAACCTGACTGACTTATCTTTTAAAATCATAATAATAGTGATCACTTCTGTGTTATTGTAATTCGTAATAAATGTATTAAATCCTTGTGGTGGCACAAAGCTTCTAAAAATCCTTGGAATTTCTGAAGAGTGATGAAGGTAAAAGAAATATATTTTCTTACTTGAAACAAGTACCTTTCAACCCTACCTGAGTTTGCCTTAATAAGATGACATTTGGAAGGCCCTTAAGGTCAGGGAAACAATCCATGTGGTTAGAGAGTTGCAAGTTTCAGTTCTACCCTGGGAAGGGAAACAGAAAGACTGGAGTTGACTTAATTACCAATGGCCAATAATTTAATCAATGATCCCTATGTAATGAAGCCTCCAAAAGAAAAAACCCAAAAGGACTGAGTTAGGGGAGCATCTGGGTTGGTGAACGTGTGCCGGTGCTGAGAAGGTGGTGCACTCCAAGAGGGCATGGCAGCTCCTCATCCACATACTTTGCCCCATCTGTCCCTTCCATGGGAGGAAGTCAGTTGTTCCTGAATTATAAATTCCTTTTGTAATAAATCAGTAATATAATAACTAAGCTGTTTTCTTGAGTTCTGTGAGCCTTTCTAGCAAATGACCAAGGAGGAGGTCAAGAGAACTCTTATTTATAGCCACCACTCCTTAGCACAGGTAACAATCTGAACTTGCCATTGCCATTTACAGTGAAGGAAGTCTTGTGGGACACAGCTTTAGACATAAGGCTCTGTCCCTATTTCCATGTAGTTTTAATTGAACTAACTAATAGGACACCCAGTAGACCAAATAGACTCATTTTATGAGAGAAGAAAAGGGAGATCAAAGTCAAGGGCTGAGCCAGGATTTGTATGTAAATAGTCTAAATCCAACTGTTACCAGCCACTTAGGTTCATAGGCTTAGGTTCATTTGCTTGCTGCTGACCAAATCCAAGAGGCCATATATTTTGGTAAAAGTGATTTATTCAAAGCTAGCTCTTGGAGTTGAAGGGGTCCATTTGCCTCAAATCACCGTCTTGCCATGTACAGGTGGGTAAAGGTCTTTTTTTATAGTAAGGAGCAGAAGGGAGGGGAGCACAGAGAGACAGTACAGATCTCCACTCTGCTTTCTCACTTCCAGCCATCTTCAGCCTCATCCTCCTTTGTCTTGTCAAAGGAAATGGCTTCGGCCTCCTAGGTCCAGCATCTGCATATTCTGTCATTTCTTTTGGGCTGAGGAGAGGAAGGGGTGTTGGTTATGTGCTCAGCAGGAGGAAGTTTGGAGAAATTGCTTATCTCTAAAAGAAAAAAATCTAACCTTTAAAGTTCCACTTTGCAATACTGGTTATACAGCTCCCGTGTTCTTAACCAACTATGATTTGATGATCCTGAGTCAAGTGTCTGCTGCGGTGCAAATTTGGCTGTTCTTGAGTTGGACAAAGAGTGTGGCCCAGTAGGGAGCTGAGTTGAGGGTAAGACCGTATCATTTTAAGTGGCCTAGGCATGTGGCATGAATCTGTATTTAACCTCTCTTAACAGAAAAGTCATCCAATATGGCAACATAGTCTACCTCACAGGTGAAGTAAATAACTGGTTACCCAAAATGTATTTTCTTATCTGATTCAATCATTCCACATTTGTGTATATTTATTAAATTGTACTGTACTCCATAAGTATGTACAAATATTATGTCATTTAAAAATAAATAAAAAATATAATATAATTCCATGTATTATGAAATGAGGAAAATAAAACAGGAAAGGTGGAGCCAGTCTTTCTTCTTAGGCAACAGAAGTATATCAGGTTATACTGGATCCACAATTTTGGTGAACAGATTAAGTAATGAAAAACACTACCTATCCTTTTAAGTGTTAACATTCTGGCTCTTAAAATTCTTCTTTGGAATCATCTCTTATAGACTGAAGTTAATATCAAAGCCCATTTATTTTATTATATTTATCTCCTTTTTTACAGAAAATTATATATGAACAGAGAGCTTCTACTTTTTTTTTTTTCCTTAAATTCTTTTATTGATACATTTTAGGTATACAACACAATTACATTTCTCATTGGGAACTTGTACCTTTACATGACGTATCTTGGTTCTTTTTATTTCCCCATTCCTAGCCTTCCCTTCACCCCCTCCACCCTTCCTCATTTACAAAGATTTTATTTCCATTTTTTCCATTTCTCAGCATTTTTCCTTTCCCTTCTTTCCTTTCCCCTGCCCTCCCACTACCCCTACCCCTTTGGACCTTTTCTTCCTATTTTGCATTATCGATTATTCATTCTAATCATTGATACATTTTAGGTATACAATATAATGACATTCATCATTGGAAATTTGCACCTTTACATAATCTCTCTTGGTTCTTATTTTTCACCCTTGCCCAGCCCTCCCTTCAACCCCTCCATTAAGAGCTTCTACTTCTAAAGCACACCTTTCCATTGCCTTTACCAATGAAATGGGGGCTTTTCTCATCTTACATATTTGCATCATAACGTATCCCCTTGCAAAACTTATAGATATATTTCCAATTTTTTTGGAATTTAATACTATATAAGAAAAATTAGTGTTTAATTTTGGCTCCTTCATTGGCAAGCTTTTTATGTTGCTTAAGTGCTTATTTTTTAAAAACCTTGTAATTAGTTTTCCCAGAGTTGCAGTGACTGATATCCCACTTTTCTACGTAGGATAATCAGGAAATCATCCCAAGCACTAAGCTGCAATCTCACAACAGCTTAGTCGATATAGGTTATATGATGGGTTTTAGTGGGATGTAACCCTGGACCCATATAACAATGTAGGTGTTAAAATACTGGCAGTAAGCCTTGGTGGGAATTTAATTCACCTCAGGCAATAAACATATTCTGGAGATGCAAAAGGGAAAAAAAAGGTTTACATATACATTACTGATGGGGTTGTGTATATCACAGAAAAAAAATCCTCATTTATTATAATCTTTTCTTATTAAAGCTTGTTGGTTCAATTTCAAATGTTTTCAAGTTTATGCTTGTATGGCCTGGGAAATTATCCTTTGGAACTTAAGGCTTGCATAACCAAAGTCAAATATAATATCACATATTTGCATAGAAATATTTGTTATGGGCTCACAAGTTTGTTGTAAGTAGACAAATTATCAAAACCCCAGATTTATAAATAGTTTGAATTATTTAGAATATCTTCCTTAAGAATCAAAGCAGTTGCTTTTGTGGAACTTCATTTTTCAGAACTGCTCAAAGCACCTCATCTGGATGAGTCTTTAAAAAAAAAAAAAAATATATATATATATATATATATATAGTCTACAAAGAGACTTCAAACATCACATATTTCCCTTTTTATGGGCTTTTTATCATGTATCCTTTCCTTAAAGTCCTTCAGAATAAAATAAAAATAAACTCTCACTTTCCATTAAAAAAAATGGAAACATTCATGGTCCAAAAATTTTCTAGCCTTCCCCAATCTTGGTGCTATGTGCAATTTCCTCATATACAGGTTTTGAGGAAACCCCTGCCCCTCTATCATGGGACAGTCAGCTAATGGACACGCCATAGAAAGTTTACATATGGTCGCGACACTAATTTTTATGATGCAAATTTAAAAACTGATTTTTGTAAAGGGTAAAGTTTTAAAAATGTATTCTACTTATGTTTTGTACCACCATAAATTAAAATAGGTCTTAGAAGTCATTAAAAACAGTTGCCACAGGTAACCTGCATGAAGGAAGATACCTGCATGTGGCTATTAGGTTGGAAGTGTTGTTTTTGATCTGTAAGAGACGTTCAGAATACTCACAATGAAAAATGCCACCTTGAGTGGTATCTAGATTTCAATGGAGAATGATGCTGCCTTTAGGATTAAGTATCTTGGACTGCTTTTAAACAGAGCTTTGCAGCAGATTTGCTGAAGCATCTGTCCAGCTTGGTATCCTGAGAAAGTTTGTTATTTTCTGGGTAGACATTCTTATAGAATACTGTCTTTAAAATCAGATTGTCTCTTCTATATTGAAAGCATTTTTATATTTTCTAATTTAAAAATTAATATTTTCCTATAGATATTGTGCAATAAAGCTGAAGTAGGATGTGTGGTTTTTGAAAATGCTTTAATAGCTGATAAAACTTTACATTTGTAAAATTAACATACTGTACTGCTACAAAACTTTTTAATTGTATTTTTAAAAGCTCCCCCCCCCAAAAAAAATAAACCTTGCAATTAATGTATTTTTAAGAAAGAATCTCACTGCAATGTTTTTGTTCTTAATGCTCTTTACTGGAATTTGTGACCCATTCCAATTTGCATATTCTCACCTTTTCATTGAAGGGTTATTTTATTGCAGTGCATCTTTAATGTTTGTCCTGTTTGTATTATCTTTCTGGTTTCTTAGAACTAAGGTTTGAAATTAGCTCCTAACTCTATTCTCCCCCGCCCCCATATCCATTACTTCCATGGCCAGCTCCTTGTCCTTCACTCTGTGCCCTAGGAAAACACCTTCAGGGTGGGCTCCAACCTCAACACTGCTGAGATCCCTTAACTTCTTCATCACTCTTCACTATCCTTTCTACATCATTTCCACATCACCCTCTTGGCTTTGGCTCTTAGCTTGTCTTCAGTTAGCAGCTCTATGCTCCTGTTTCGGGTACTCTTGCAGACTATCTCATTTTTAAAGGCTTCACTGATGCCCCTTTGTGAATGCTCATCCATGCACGAGACACATGTCTAGATTTGGTAAGTTCAAGTAGACAAAGCATCCGGGTAGCTGATGCAGGGGGTTACCCAACAAAGTTGCTTTTTAGAAGAGATAGTAGCCTTGGGAAAATGACTATAAAGGTGGCCATGTTGGGTGTAAGACCAGCTGCAGGGCTCTGTACCCTGGAAGATACAGTTCACAAGGTAAAATTTCATACTACCTAATCATCCTCGTAGTACTTTGTAGACTGTACTTACTCTGTAGTAATTTGTACATTATTGATCATAAATTATCACGATTTTTATCTTTTTACAAAGTCAAAGGCAGAAGATGATCTCATTTCTCCAAGACAAATCTTGCTAATATTAGGAATTTTTAAGAAGAGTTATTATCCACTTGCTGCCCAACTATAGATTTGAGAATAGGAGTTTACCAGATGTCAGAACACACACACACACACACACACACACACACACACACACAACATGATAATACATTTTTCTTGTTCATTATAAGAATATTTAGTAACTTTAATTAATTTTCATTTATAAAATTTAAAAAATTTTTTAAGTTACCAAGTTTTATTTGTAAAGCTAGAAATATCACTAAAGAAAATTGGGGAAAGGCGTAAAAGTAGAAATACAAATTATTCATAGTCATACCTTTCAAACAACTACCACCACATTCTGTGGATTTCTTTCCAGTGTCTTTTTTATTATTTATTTATTTATTTATTTTGTACTGGGGATCGAACTCGGGTCCTTGTGCTTGCAAAGCAGGTGGCAGAACCACTGAGCTAAATCCCCGGCCCCTCCAGTGTCTTTTTTAGTATATAGTTTTACTTTATAATTTTAATGTATTGTTTTTAATTTATAATGTTTCAAGAATGGGAATATTTATATATGTTTGTATGTGTATATATATCTCCATATATCCTATTCCAGTATTCTACTTATTTCAGCTAGAATTGTATTATATGCTTCTTTAATGTTATTTATACACATAGATTTTAATGATACATTAAGTTTCATCAAAGTGATATACCATGGCTTTTAGGCTGATTCAAATGATTCACCACTAAAGAAAGCCTACAATAAATATTTATAATAATTTTCTTATTATAGCATTCTAAAACTAGCCCTATTGAAGCAAAGGTCAGAAACATTTAAGTACCTTAATATATTATATATAATTTTATAAAAATGTTGAACCAATTTATAGACGAATCAACAAAACACTAATATACTCATCTCAGCTTGTTCTTACCAATATTCATTATTTTTGTAGTTCTATTTTTTGGTTAGGGTAAAGTTTTTTCTTTACTTTGATTAACAGTAAGACCTATTTCTACTGTGTATTTATGAGCTAATTATATTTCCTGTTCAGAAAAATATTATGAGTACCACATTGTGTCTTTAAAAGACAAATACTCAAAAACACAAGGAAAGTATTTGTCTTATCAAGGAAATTTTGAAAAGTTATGATTATTCCACAAAGTGAAACTCCCTATTTTACCATTCTTAAGTACTTTTTGCCTCATTTTTTATACTCTGCCACGCATAACTACTATTTTCCAGTTAAACCAAACAATTAATGGCTTCTCATATAAATTATATGTTCCCAACTCCTTGATTTTACCTGGAATGTCCTTCACCTGGCCACAAACGCGCGCGCGCGCACACGTGCGCGCACACACACACACACACACACAACAAGACCTGTGGCCTTTCTCAGGGTTTAGTAGTATACATTATGTATTGCAAACATATAATAAAAAATTTTAAAGAATTTGGCACAAAATAGTAGTTCAAGAAGTAATAGACATTTTTTAATCACTGATAATATATTATTTCCATTATAATAAATATTAACAAATTCAGACAATCTGATTTTTATACATTTTTCTTTGCATTATCAAGCCCAACAGACAAAGGCCAACTGTACTGCACACGTGCACGTGTTTTTCCTGTCAGAGCTAAAAATATTTCTTTTAAGCAAATCTGAGAAAAATAATTAGATTTAGTCATAATTTAGAAAAAGAGCTTTATATTTTCCAAAGGCAAAGAAAATAAAGTTTTCTGTAAAATAACATGTGATCTAATCTACTTAATTTTGTTTGTTTGTCCCATTAATATTGCTGATGGTATTTGGGGGCCTGAAATTACTATAAATAAAAATATCATTGTCCCTGATGGCAGAAGAAAGGAACTTTTGGAACATGCTCTACTTTCCATTTCTGAAAATAGATTCACTCAGGGCACACTAAAGAAGCCTGTGATATTTGCCCAGTGGAAATCAGATTCAAATTGGTGGTACTGTTCAGTACCCTGGCATGTTCATGCATTGCATTCACACAAGCACACATATTTGCACAAGTGCACATACACACACACTAGAAACCCTCTGAAACTCAGCTGCTTCTATTTTTCACAACACCATGATTCATAAAAACCTGTGTAAAACTCTTCCATGAGGATAAAGGGCATTTTGCATCCATCTGCCAACCAGATGAGCCTGGGAAAAGAGAGTCTACATGAAGGAGAATGACACAAGTATTTGTGCAGAATATATTTGCCAAGATCCTTTTCCCTCTCTCCCTACCCCATGCTCCATCATGAACTGTAAGTCCCACGTGAGCAATTTTCCCTTCAGATGACAGCTCAGATGATCTCCCTGGGATTCCTTGGTCCCAGGCTCATTCCACACAGGCCTATGTGATTCAGTGTAGCATAGGAAAGTCGCTGGCAGAATGCTAGGTACTGAAATGTACTCAGTAAGTAATTGCTTCATTACAACCTTTGGAAACACCTCTGATCTTTCACAACCACAGTTCCTTCCCCAGAGAGAGTCAGAGTTGTTGCCCCAAGCAGGCTTTCTAGGATATGGAGAAGCATTGAAGATTTTTCAACTTTAGAGGATGCCGGCACCCTAAAACATGAAAAATGCCATAACAGATTTTCAAAAGTAATAGTACTTTAGTGACTGTCCCAGACCCAAAAAGGAATGCTCTGTGATGATATTTAAAAGGTAACTGTAGGATTTGAACAAAAAGATGCCCAAGAATGCCACAGGAGCTTAAAATGCATGCTGTGTGTCTCCTTCCAAATCTATTAAATATGTTTTTGTCTGTGTGTTCATCATCTAAAAGTGACATTTAAAATATAAATTTCAAATCTTTTAAAATGTAAACACTTCATGTAAAGGCCTGACTCCCGTCTTTGCCATAATGGTTGCCTCTATGTATCTGTGCCAGTAAAACCAAGAGAAAGTAATAAAGGAAGTGGAATAAGACTTTCTCTAAAAAGAAATGGAAAAGAGAGGTTTAAAGTAACCTTTATGAGATGAACAAGAGAGAAATTTCTCTCCATAACTCCCTGGAAACTCATTCATTATTCCCAATATTTGTTGGCTATAAAGAAGGACAAATTTGAGATATTTGTTGGAAAATGCATGCACCTGGAAAATATAATGTTGAATGAAATAAGCCAGGCACACAACCTTAAATACCCTCATTTGAGTAAGGCCTACTACAAACAAATAGACTAATAAAAGATGAATAAAAGGAGACAAGGGTATGGGTCTCTTGCAAATGGGAAGAGGGTCCAAGAGACCAAGGGTGAGTGGTAAGGGGGAGAAATGAGTGGAATAATGATATGCCACATACAGGAACCTAATAACCTCAATGAATGTAAACATTATATGCCATAAACATGCTACGATTAATAATATCAACAAGAATAAAAATGAGAGAAAGGGGAATTAGAGGAGGAAGGAAAGGGAAGAGAATTTTTAGAAGAAACAAGTTACATTATGTACATGTACCCTCTCTCCAAGATGACTATACTATTTGTAGTACTGCAAACATGTACTAATAAATTTTTTTTAAAAGAAGCTATTCCTCCTGCACAGAGTCATCAAGAGTTTAAAACTTTTAACTGAGACTCTTTCCCTGAAACAAGTACAAGGCATGACTGAACACTGAACACAGGTACTATTTTAAGTGCTGAAATATTTTACTTGCAAGAGAAATAAATAGTAAGAGACAGGCTGGAAATAAAAAGCCCATCAACTCAGTAATAAATTTATAACTGGAAGCTTTAGGTTGAAGTACAACATTAGATATACACTAGGAGATGATCTGTTGAAACAATCACATTCTGTCACAAACCCTACAATTTCCATTTTTGCCAACAATGAAAATGTATTGTTGCTAAATCCAAAGGTCACTTTTCAATCTTTTCTTACTTAATCCCCCTCCATAGCACTTAACTCTGGACAGCACTCTCCTTTCTGAGATGCTCTCATTCCTGGCTTCTTGGACATCATCTCCTGAATGTCATCAGATCATCTGATTCATTCCTTCTTAGTATTCTTGCAAATGACTCTTTCTTCATGGTCATTTCAGGGTTCTTATTAAAGGAGCTATTATAATCCTTTTGTTTTTCTCTCTATATATACATTTCCCCGTGATTTTATCTACCTAATGACTTCAAATGCTTTGTTAAAGAATTTCCTAACCTATAATTCCAGGCCAGATCTCTCTCCTGAATGCCAGACTGCTGGCCAGACATCAGTATCACTTATCTATTACACTATAGCAAAGCACCCCCAGAACCGTAACTAGAAGCAATGATAATTTATTTTATTTATGACTCTGGAAGCCAAGACCCTTAGCTAGGCCATTCTCACTCAAGGTCTTTCATACAATTGTGGTCAGATAGTGTCTATCTGATACCTGAGTTTATCTCAAGTCTTCTTCAATTAAATGGCTGTCCCCTAGTCTGAGAAAACATGAATAGCTGGGGACATGAAATATGCAGTATTTCTCTATACAGTATATGTGTATGTGGCCACTCCATATGATGGTCCAGAATGGTCAGACCTCTCACATAACAGCTTAACCCTGAAAAGGAAAAATGTAGACACATCCAGAACTGAATAGACATTCAAAGCTATGCCATGTTATTCTCACACCTCAAACCTCAAAATATCAACCTTAAACGAGACCACTCTGATATCATGAAGAAATGAAACAAAGTAAACCTACTTCATAATTTTGTGCAAGCACAAACCAAAACAAGGTTGGGGTGCATGGCAGCCCTATCCTGACACAGGCAAGCCGGCCTGTGCCAGACACACACTCCCCCCACAATGCAAGGCACAATCATCCACCAACTCCAAGCTGGCTGTACATTTTGCTTCCCCTTAGCATGGGGAAACAGAAGTGCAGACTAACCAACCAGCCTGATTCTGTATAAGTGCAACATCTGGGGAGAGAAGGTAAACCCAGAAAGCCAGCAGACCCAGGGAGAAAGTACAGATCAGGCCAGCCACTTCAGGGGCCCTAGTGTAACCATCTCAAAGTGATTGGGTGAGAGACAACCATAGGAGACCACTGTAGAGAGGGAGTGGCCAGACACAGGCCACCTTGAGAAGTGTAACCTAAGGCTGGGAAGGAAATGGACCTTGCCCTCTATATGGAACAACCAAACACCATGTCAACATTCAGTCCAACAGTCCACTTGAACCCTGCCCCCTGGCCTGTAGCCAGCAAAGAATGAGAGTAGATTTCCTATCTATCAAAGGGAGCAAGGACAAGCCTTGGCCAGAATGGTAACCGTAGTCTGGGGTGAAAGGACAGAGGACTGTCTGGTACAAGGAGGGCACCTCAGAAACCTATTGGCTCTAAAGCTAGCCAGAGGAAATCATGACTGGTTGGAACGCAAGACTGCAGATCTTGGAAAGAAATCACTCATTCAAAAGCACAAAAGAATTATTTTCTTAGGTTCAATCTTTTTTTTTTTCTATAAATTTTCTCTTTCCTTTATCAGGTTTTTGGGAAATCTGAGGGGTTTTTTCATTCCTTTTGTTTTTTTACTTTTTTTTCTCCTTTAGTTTCTTTTCTCTCTTTTTCTCTTTTCTTCTATCAAATTTTATTCTCTTCCTTCATCTCTCTCTCTCTCTCTTATTTTGTATTTTGCATTTTTCTTTGTTTTTCTTTTTTTCTTCTATTTCTTGTTTGTTCTTTCCTGTGATTGATTGCTAACATTAATAATTTTGTTTACTCCTCAGTAGGACCCACATCACAGTTTGCTATCCTTTTCATATCCCATTGATTAATTTTTTTTGTATACCTTTTATTGGTAGATTTTAGGTATACAATATAATGACATTCATCATTGGAGATATGCAACTTTACATAATCTCTCTTGATTCTTATTTTTTCCGGCTTTCCTTCCCCTCCCTTCAACCCCTCCATCCCTCCCTATTTACAAAGACTTTGTTTCCATTTTTTCATTTTCTCAT
>NW_004624736.1:292480-311633 GCF_000247695.1 Heterocephalus glaber
CAGTGGATTCATTCTGCTGGGCTTCCTGGGGTTGTGATCCTTGTTGTCTTTTTCTAGGATTTTTGTCTAAAATTTCTTCGAGTGCTGGTTTGGTATTCATGAAGTTCCTAAGGTGCTGTTTGTCATGAAAGTATCTTATTTCACCATCAATTTTCAAAGATAGTTTTGCAGGGTACATCATTCTGGGTTGGGGGCTGTTTTCCTTTAGGACTTGAAATACATCACTCCAAGCTCTTCTTTCCTTGAGCGTTTGCTTTGAGAACTCTGCTGTGATTGTGATGAGCTTTTCTTTGTATATGATTTGTTTCTTTTGTCTAACTGCTTGTAGAATTTTGTTCTTCTCTTGGGTTTCTGGAATCTTAACAATTACATGCCTATGTGTAGATTTTTTTTTGATCAAGGCTAGTTGGAGTCCTATATGCCTCAACTTATCTGTATTTCAAGTTCTTTTCCCCTGCTTGGGAAGTTTTCTGCCATCACTTCTGTGAACAGTGTTTTTTTATGTCATCTGCACTCTCTCCTGTTTCTTCATTGACTCCAATCTGTCTTACGTTACTCTTTGCATCATCTAACAGTTGCTGAATTGATTTCTCATAGTCCCTTACAATTTTAAAGAAATTTTTCTATTCCTTGTCACTAATTGCAATCTTATCTTCTGTATCTGAAATTCTGTCTTCGCATTGGCTCATTCTGCTGCATAGACTTTCAATGGAGTTTTTAATCTCCTGGAAATCTGTTTGCATCTGTTTTATGGATTCAATTTGTTTCCTAAGTTGGGATTCCATTATGTTCCTCAGCTCCTTTATTTTTTTAATCTGTGTCCTCTCTAGATTTATTAATTATGTCTTGCACTATGGGCACAATTTCTGCTGTTATGTGAGAAATTATTTCTGATTTCATTTTTCCAGATCCTCTACGAGTTGCCAGTTCAGGGAGTCCAGGTGGTTGAGTGTCAGATTGTTCCATCTCATTTCCCTTTGGGGTTGGATTAAGGGATCTGGAAGTCTGGTTCTGAGGCTTGTTTATGTGTCTTCTCATTTCAATGGAGGTGGGGGGATGCTGCTGGCGCTGGCGTGGCTAACCTCCTCTGGCTGGGAGCTGTGGCACGCCTACCCAGAAGCCTCCTCCAGTCTGGGAGCTGTGGCATGCCTACCTGGAAACTTCCTCTGGGCTGGGAGCTGTGGCACACTGACCTGGAAGCCTCCTCTGGGCTGGAAGCTGTGGCATTGATTAATTTTTAATTTTTTTTAATTCTCCAGTTCTCCACTCCCTCTACCTTTACTAGTATAACTACCAACCTTTATGAATCTTTACACAGCTAGCTAGTTTATGCTATTGTGGCTGCATATTGTTCTATTGTTAGTAGTGGTAAAGTTGTTCCATTTAGTAGATATTTAATGCTGGTCAACAGTAGGTCAATATTTGGTTTATGTCAGTTTTCTTAGTATAATCATAGATCTCTTTTCTATGGTTAAGGGTGGTACATTATTGCTCCTTAGAATTTGTCAAAATTCAGTTTGTCTTTGACTACAATAGACACTGACTTTATTATTAGAGTCATGGGGATATAGCTGTTGTTACTAATTGGATTTCTAGAGATGCCAATATCTTGATTGCCTTAGGTTATTAACAGTACTGCAGCTCATTCCTGGAGAACTGGGTACTGGGCCAAATATGCTGCTACCTCCCATCCCAAGTAACTAGAGGTGTTTGGATCCTGGGACAGAGGCAAAGGCCAATAGTTAGCCACTACCAGAAGACACCACTGAAAAGTAAACATTAAATAAGGAGGATTTTATACTAGAAACAGAGCTTCTTATTATAATCAACCCACAAGCTCACACACATACACATACACACATAAATTTTTTCTAAAAACTCAGAAACTTAAACACTGAAGACAAGCCAACAAAATGCCTTCAAAATTTTCCAACTCCCCCAAAGATAAACCATGGGGGAATTAAAGGGGAGGAAATCAAAAGCCACACAGCTGAATTATTCAAAATGATAACAGGGGAGATGACACAATAGATCAATAAAGCATTTGGCAAGCTCACAGAAGATGTAAGTAAACAGATAATGGGTCAAATACAATGATCAGTGAGTCTACAGAAAACACTAATAAAAAGCTAGCAGAGCCAAACAAAACAATGCAAAACATGAAAGGCCAGCATAGAAAAAATTAGGGTCCATAAAAAGGGACCAAATAAAAATTCAGGAGATTTAAAATATGATCAAGAGCACAGCAACAGATGTGATCAATGTGAGGACAGAGTGTTAGAAGCAGAAAACATGGCTGTTGTTAGTGGCCAGTTAATGATGCCTTAAAAACAAAAAGAGAACATGAAAAACTGATCCAACATCTGCTAGATGATGCAAAACAGACTAATTTAAGATTGACTGTCATCACTGTAAAATCAGAAGATAGCATAAATGGCATAAAAACCTATTTAAAGAAATAATAGCAGAAAACTGAAATATAGGGAAAGAATTTAACATACAGATAATCAAGGCATAAAAAGCCCTCCCATAGCAGCAATAAGAAAATTACCTCCCCACAACATATCATAGTCAAAATCCCAGAAGTCCAACACAAGAACAGAATCATAAAAGCAGTTAGAGAAAAGTAACAAATGCATTTATAAAGGTAAACCATTAGAATTACAGCAGACTTCTCAACACAAATCTTAAAGGCTTGGAGTGAAGTGTTTCAAGTCCTAAAAGAAAACAATTTCCAACTCAAGCTGATATATCTTGCAAAACTATCTTTCAGAATTCATGGAGAAATAAGGTACTTTCACGATAAAGCATAGATACATGGTAAGGTACTTTCATGATAAAGTAGAAAGGAAAGAATCAACAACAGAAAAATAAGGCAATGACAGGACTAAGTCAGTACCTATTAGTAATAACTATCAATGTGAATGGTGTCAATTCCTCAATCAGAAAACATAGATTGGCAGAATGGATCAAGAAACAAAACTTAACAGTATAGTTCATACAAGAACCATATTTAGTCCAAAGAAAAAACACATACCCTAAAAATTAAAGGATGAAAAACAATATTTCATGCAACAGGAGCCCAAAGAAAAGCAGGGGTAGCTATTCTATATTCAGACAAAGTGGAATCCAAGCCAAAACTGATCAAAAGAGGCAAATAAGGTCACTACATATTGGTTAAGGCAAAAATCCATCAGGAGGGGAGGATAATTATTGACATTTATACACTATGGCATATCCAACTCATAAAATAAGTATTATGTAGTACTGGACATAAAATATTGGATAAACATAAACGCAATTATAGTGGGGTACACATCAATACCCATTATCACAAATAGACAGATAAACAAGACAAAAAAAGTCAACAAAGAAATATCAGAGTTGAACAAAACCTTTGAACAAATAGACCTAATAGATATCTACAGTGTTTCATCAAATAAAAGACTTCATGTTCTTTTCAGCAGCAAATGGGACTTTCTCTAAAATAGACTACGTACTAGCCAGTAAAGCAAGCTTATGTAATTGTAAAAGAAATTATACCATGAATATTATCAGGTCATAGTGCAATGAAACTAGAAATCAACAACAAAAAAACCACAGAAATTATGCAAATGCATGGAAACTAAACAACACAGTTAAATAAACAATAGATTATAGAATAAATCAAGGAAGAAAAAAGTTTCTAGAGCTAAATGATAATAGAAGTACAAAATCCCAGAAATTATGGGACACAATGAAAACAGTCCTAAGAGAGAAATGTATAGCTGTGAACACCCACAGAACAAAAATAGAGCAAGCCCAAATAAATAATTTAATGGTACACCTCAAGCTCATATAAAAACATAAAACAATCCAAATCCAAAGCAAGTACAAGGAAGAAAATTACAAAGATCAGAGAAGAAATCAATGAAATGGAGACCAGAAATCAATATAAAAAAAATCAATGAATCAAAGAGTTGGTTCTTCAAAAGAATAGACAAAATAGACAAATCCTTATCAATATAACCAAAAAAGAGAAATGAAAAGATCCAAATTAATGCAATTAGAAATGAAAAAGGTGAAATCAGAATGGACACTGCCAAAATCAAAAAGATTATTAACAAGTATTTTGCAAACCTATATGTCAATAAAATGGAGAATTTAGAAGAAATGGATAGATTCCTAGAAACATATGAATTATTAAACATTAACCAAGAATGTTTAAAAATTCTGAACAATCCAATAACAGGCAATGAAATTGAAGCATTAATAGAAAATTCTACCAACTAAGAAAAGTCCAGAGATTCAGCCCTATCCCCACACCAGGGTGGCAGTGTGACAGTTGGTATCTGCAGGCTACGTCACAGCCAGCCAGGCTGGTTTCAGAGATCCACCACCACGGACCCTGGATGGCCCTGACTACGGAGCACCGTGAAGGCAGCACGAGTGATCCCTGAATATGCTCTTGTGCATACTTAGCAGTTCATTTTTTTGATTAGGAGAAAGAAGACAGACATTCACTTGAAAACAAAGCTTCAGTGCATGGGGGAATTGTGGACTTGCTGAATTTCAAGAACAGTGAAGTTGGAGTATAGTAGAAAGTGTATAAAAGACTACACTGCATCTAGGAAGCAGATGGTCAGCAGCTCTGGCTTGGGGTACTAATGGGAGAAGTCAGCATGGGGATTCTAGACCCATGTGCTTGGCTTTAGCTCCATCAACAGCATGATACAGTGGTTGGCTCAGATCTTCAGGGTTTTGTCCCTTGTGCTTTGGAAGCTTGACATCACCAGTGCCTTGTTCCTTCCATTCTGGGTTATCATTCTCTGAGGAAAATTGGAACGACTTTGCTCACATTTTAAGAAGTTCCTCAAGCATTTTAATTTCTTTCTCAGGAAGAGAAACTATTGGTTCAAACTGGGGGTCATGGTTGGACTGGTCTGCCTTCTCAGAGGAGGTATCATGTCCTCACAAGTGCCCTCACCGTGGCCATAGCAGCAGTGACTGGGTGCTCCTCACTGACTCTGAGGCTTCTAAGCAGCTCCTCACAGCTCCTTCCCTCAGCACCAGTAGCCTCCCACCCAGCTGCCAGCTCCCCTGAGACCCAAACTCCCACTCCTGACCCCCAGCAGTGGTGGCAGGACACCTGCTACTTTAAAAATTGGAAGGAAGACTGATGAAGAAAAACAACATGATGCAGAAACACCATTGAGTCCTTGGGAATGTACAAAAGTGTCTGATTGAAAAACATATGAAATACAAGAGCCTACATCAGGAAGTGTGCAAGGGAATCACTGTTAAGGAATCTGTCCATAGATGTGAACAGTAGCTGCCAGAGGTGATGGGAATGTACTGGAACAATGGGAGAAGCTGGTAGGTTAGAGAAAGCCAAGATGACAAGGTTTTTTTGGGGGGTTTTTTGCATAATCTAAGGAAGAATCCGGTTTAAAAATGAGGTGAATTAATGCTTGGGCACTCAGAACCGTGGACAACTACATGAAGTTTTAAAAAACTGCCCTGAACATCTTGCCTAAAGAGTCCCCACTCATGAGGCCCAACAAGATAAACCAGCTAAGGAGGGGCAGTGTTCTCCCCTGTAGGAACAGTGACTGCTGACCTCCCAGAGCAAGCTGGTGACTGCATTGTTGTCTGCTAATACAATGAAGGAAGTGGTTTATTGGTCACCCAAGAAGGTGGAGGACTGGCTCCTGGAGAATGCTATGCCAGAATACTGTGAAGCTCTGGAACATTTCACAGGCCAAGACTTGATCAACCTAACCAAGAGGATTTCTCAAAACCGTCCTTGTATGGAGTCTCCTCAGACAATGGGCAGTGGCTTTTGGACATGATAGAGACCCTGAAAATGGAGCACCACATGGAAGCACACAAGAATGGTCATACCAATGGGCACCTCAACATTGACCTAGACATTTCCACCCCTGATGGCAGCTTCAACATCAAGACAGAATCCAATGGAATACCAAATGAGTATAGGAAAGACATGATACAGATTCCAATGCCAAAATTGGAACACTCCCAGTACCCCATGGAGTGGGGCGAGACTTTTCTGGTGCTTCTTTATGCACTTTAATGTTTTGTCCTCACCACAGGGATGACCTTGGTCATTCATGAATGAGTACTTCCTAAGTGCAGCCTCCACTACTAGACACATTTTTTGACCATTTTAACTGGGTTCAGTGGGCCTTTTCTATTTGTGAAATTAATGGCATGATCCTTGTAGAACTTTGGTTAATTCAGTAGCTGCTCTTAAAATACAAGTAAGTAAAGTAAAAGCTTTTAAGATTTAAAAAAAAAGAAAAGTCCAGGACCGGAGAGATCCATGGCTGAATTCTATAAAAACTCCAGGGAAGATTTACCACCAATACTCCTCAAGCTCTTTAATGAAATTTAAAGAGAAAGAATACCCCCAAAATCATTCCTGGAAGCTAGCATTATCCTGATTCCAAAACCAGACAAAGATCCAAACAAAAAAGAGAATTATAGACCAATTTCTTTAAGAAATATAAATGCAAAAATCCTCAACAAGATACTAGCAAATAAAATGCAGTGAATCATCAAAAAGATCCTACAGCATGACCAAATAGGCTTCATCCCAGGGAATGCAAGGATGGTTCAATATATGCAGATCAATAAATGTAATTTATCACATAAACAGAAGCAAAGACAAAAATCACATGATCATATCAATAGATAAAGGAAAAGCCTTTGCCAAAATACAACATCCATTCATGATTTTTAAAAAACTGAAGAAAAATGGTATAGAAGGACCTTATCTTGATCTGATAAATGCCATTTATGATCAACTTACTGCTAATACCATATTAAATGGGGAAAAACTGAAAGCTTTCCATCTGAAATTAGGAAAAAGTCAAGGATATCCACTGTTTCCACTCCTGTTCAACATAGTACTCAAAACATTAGTAAGAGAGGTTAGGCAAGAAAAATAAATTAAAAGGAAACATATAGAAAAGAAAGAAGTCAAATTATCAGTATTTGAAGATGACATGATTCTCTACATAAAAGACCTAAAAAAAAAAGTCCACTAAAAGACTCCTAGAATTAACAGCCACATTCAGCAATGTGACGGGATACAAAATCAACACACAAAAATCAATAGTGTCCCTGTACACAAATAATGAACCCACTGAGAAAGAAATTAGTGGAAAAACTTCTTTACAATAGCACCAAAAAAATTAAACACTTAGGAGTTAACCTAATTAAGGAAGTAAAAGAACTCTATAATGGAAACTACAGTATTCTGAAAAAGAAAATTGAAAAGGACATGAGAAAATGGAAAGATATCTCCTGTTCCTGGATAGGCAAAACCAAGAGTCAAAATACCCATACTTCCAAAAGTGACTGATTTAATGCAATCAAAATATTAACAGCACTCTTCATAGAACTGGAGAAAATGGTCCTAAAATTCATATGGAAGCAGAAGAGACCATGAGTAGCAAAAGCAATCCTGAGTAACGAGATCAAACCAGGAGGCATCACAATCCCAGACCTGAAGTGATACTACAAAGCCACAGTGATAAAAACAGCATGGTATGGCACAAAAACAAATATGAGGATCAATGGAACAGACTACAGGATGCAGAAACAACCCCAAGCACATTCAACTATTTGTTGCTTGACAAGAGGCCAAAAACATACAGTAGAGGAAGGATAGCCTCTTTAATAAATGGTGTTGGGAAAACTGGCTATCCACATGAAGAAGATTGAGTCTAGACCCATATCTCTCATCATTCACTAAACTAAAAATCAAAATCTAAAATCTAAATGTTAAAACAGAAACATTTACCTGCTGGAAGATAAAATAGGTAAAAGTATTGATGCCATAGGTTTAGGAAGGGACTTTCAGAACAGAACCTGGGTTGCACAGGAAATAGTACTGAGAAGCAACAAATGATATCATATCAAAAAGTATCGGTACAGCAAAAGAAACAACAAACAAAGTGAAAAGACTATATAAACAGCTGAAATTATAAGACTATTTATATAGGACTATATAAATAGCTGAAATTTCTTCCAGCTATTCCTCAGAGGACTAATATCTAGAATATATAAAGAACTCAAAACAATTAGATCCCCCCTAAAATAAAAGACCCGCTAAAATAAAATGACCAAGTGAAATGAATAGATACATAATAACAGAAGCCCAAATGGCCAATAAATACATGAAGAAAACTTCAACTTTGCTGGCCATTAGAAAAAATGCAAATTAAAACAACACTGAGATTCCACCTTAACCCAGAAAAAATGACCATCATCAAATCAAATAATAGCAAATGCTGGCAAGGCCATGAGGAAAAAAGAACCCTTCTACATTTTTGGTAGGAATGTAAACAAATACAACCAGTATGAAAATTAGTATGGAGATTCATCAAAGAGCTGAAACTAGAAATACCATTTGACCCAGCTATTCACCATCTAGGTTTCTGTCCATGAATGATCAGGTGTTCTTGGATTAAAGGTCTAATTTTTTGAAGGAAAGGTGACATTTCTACCAAAGAACACATTAACACCCCCTAACCTGCAAAGTGAAGTTACCAACTAATTATTTTGGGGTCCTTCAAGCCAGTGAATCAGCAAATAAAAGATTTACTCTTTTGGTAGAGGTGATAGGCCATAATTTTCTTAGTGAATTTGTGTTACTCCACAAAAGGACCAAGGAAGAACATGTCTGAAATCCAGATAACCGGCACCTCTTGAAATTTCTGGGTCCAAAGATGCTAAAAATAAGCAACTACTACTACAAGAACTATGAATCAAAAAAAAAAAAAAAGAAAGGAGAAGGCAAATAAAACTCAAGAGTCTGTGTCACCTCATCAAACAAGCAATCGACCATATTATGGCAATATATGGATGCACCCTCATTTAATTAATACCTGTATCATTCAAGGTTCAAGTGGGAGAAAAAAACTATTTGAACATAAGAAAATTAGTACTAAATAAAATGTTAACTACTAAAAGAAATAAAATAGGACTTAAGAGGGCTCAGGTGTCACAATCTAAAAGAACAGCTACTACTTCTGGGCTGAATAAGAGGGACAAATAGGGCATAGGAGAAGCCTTCCTGCCCTGGATAAAATTAAAACTTCTTCAAAGAAATAGTAGCTAATCCAAGCAGCCAGCAGGGGCAAAAACCGTAACAGAGTACATGCTGACGCTGATGTATGAGAACAGCTCGGCATGGTGGGTGGGCATGGGTGGTAGGAACTGGCTTGAAGGAGTGACCTTCCCTTGTTGGGTGGGCTTAGGTGGCTGGGCCGGGCTGGTTGCAGAAGTGGCTCAACATTGCTGGAGGGTGTGGACAGGTGGAAGCAGCTACTGCTCAGGACAGATAGCCGAAGGTGCAGTCGGAGCAAGGTCACTCCAGTGCCCTCTGTTGATAAAGCTGAATATCCACCCAGCTGGTAAAGAAAAATATTTATAGAATTCAGCTCCAGTGATACCAAGTGGGGACAAGAAGGGTGGATTTGGAGCTCAGAGACAAATAAACTGTTAACTGCCACCTTGTAGAATTTTATTGTTATAACTAAAATTATGAACATTCACATAATTCTCTGTGACTATCATATGATTATTTTCTGTAGGAAATTATCAAGCCAAAAGTTTCAAATACTTTTAAAAATTCAGATTTATAGTAAAATTTGTTCCCCATAAACACTGTGCCAATTTATGCTTACCCTAGCACCATATGAAGCATACACACAAGCTGGCCAGTTGTAAGGGGTTGATGTGTCAGGAAAAAGTCCTTAGACATGAGAGATTTGAGCTGACCACCCAGCTCTGCCAACTCTCATACTCTACTCACTTCCTGTGTAGTCTTCCTGTAAAGTGATTTTAGTGAGTTTGTTTATTAAATAGCTATGAAAGCCAAGACAAAACTGAAGTTCTAATAGTAGGAAGTTTTCATAAATGTGGCATAAGAATATCCACAAGCAACATCAATTCTTAACAGAAATACAATTCAGTCAGCCAACTGTCACATCCACATATTTTAGACTGAAGACTTGGGAAACGTTTAAGACGATCCTTCACAAATATCAAGATTCTCCCCTTATGGACTAATTTGCAGGGGGTTGTGAGGATCAGTAATAACATATGTAAAACCTACAGAAGGGTCAATAAATAGTATTATACTTTATTTCCTGAGAGTATTGCCATTAAATTGTAAGAATCCAGGAGCATATGTTTTTAATTTTGCCAAAGTTGTTTTCATTATGGATGTAAATATACTCCTCATGCCCAAGCTAAAACTGCACTACAATAAAGTGGTATGCCATGATCACTATTAGTTACAGATTTGATGGTATTTCTTCCTAGCTTTTTAATAAACAGTGTTCGTCTTCTTTAACTACTTTCACTGCAGTAGAATCTCAATGCAATCAGCAGAGGTGGAAAAGAATCAGATATTATGTGATCTTTGTAAATTATCATTTAAGTGTCTATCCTGCCTGGATTACAACAAACAATTTACATTGCATGAGAGTCCATGATGCAAGATCTCATTCGGAGTCAACTCTGTTCAGCACTGTTCTTTGCATGTAGAAGTTCCTTAGAAATCAGGGAACTTCTATGATAAAAGCACTTTCATGGGCTAGATAAGTATCAGAAATTAATGAAGCAGGAATAATAATAAAATAATAGGGATCCAGAGGGATACACAAAATTGGAGAGAGTACAACCCATCCAAAGACAAAGTAAGAAAATAAACTGATAGAAAACAAAACATTTTTTTCAGGGGGAAAAAAACCTAATCTATCCAGGCTAGATTAGACTAGCAGGCATACTGTTTATGACTTATGCATAAATCACAGATGAATTGAATTATAAACTGAAATAGTGCTAAGAAAGTATGAAAAATGGATTAACCAAAGAAAATTACAACTCAAACTCAGAGCCAGAAGTCCCATTGATTCTAGTTCAGTTCCTATGACCTCCCTCCCTCCCTCCCTCTCTCTCTCTCTCTCTCTCTCTCTCTCCCTTTAACTTCCATGATGCCAGCACCTCCCCATTCTTCTTCATATCATCTTCCCAAATGGACTAAATTTGAAGACTTTATTTTTCACTGTGGTAAAATTCATGAAATGTAACACTCATTACTCTAGCAATTTTAAAGTGCACAGTTCAGTAGCATTTGACACATTCACAATGCTGACAGCTATCATCCCTACCTAGTTCCAAAATATTCTCATCACCCCAAAAGGAGACCCTACCATTAACCACTGACTCTCCAACCCCTTGGCTACCTGGTAACCACTAGCTGGCTTGCTGTGTGGGATGAGACCTTTATTTTTGCTTTCCCTTGCAACCTCGGTTTAGTCAACATTAAAAAAAAAAAAATTAGAGCAAACCTGAAGTCTGATAAAGTTAAAAAAAAAATAGAGCACAGAGAGCAGATGAAGTGTTTAAGTCCTCTGGGGTTAAAGTCAGGGTTAAAGGGAAAATGTAGTGACAGCCCTTTTGCTTACTTAGTAAAGAACCCATCATTCCACCCAAAAATCAAAAGATGTTCTGTACTCTCAGTTTTTAATTGCACTGATTTCATTCTTTCTCATTTTATTGTTCATCTTTTAAAAGACAGATATAATCTAAAGTGATAATTTCCTTTTTGATGTACTTCTCCTCTTCTCCATTTGATGTCTTTCTTCTTAATATCCTACATTGCGGATGATTATATCCCTTTACTACTGCACATACTTTCATTCTATGCATCTAGTCAGCTGAAAATGAATTTCATCTGCCTGCTGCAGACACTGGAAACGCCCCCTTTGGCCAAAGCACTTGTCATTGGCTCCCTCAGAGCTGACTGATTTCAGTGTTTGTGGCAACCAGCTGAGGCACTTAGGAGAAGGTTCCACACTTTAAGACCAATTTCTCAAAAATAAGGAATTGCAAAAATAAGGAATTGTCCTTATTCCTTACGTTTTTTCATAGTTAACACGGAGAAAATATCTCTTGAAGTACACTGCAATTACAGTAACTCTCTGCTAGTCAGATCTTGATACCCTTAGAGGTCAGTCTTTAGTCACTTATTAATCTATCACAGTAAATTCACCTATACCTAATTTTTCTCCAGCTTTAGGAAATTAACTACAAAGCTATGCACACATAGATGGAGTATCCAAGTAAACTTCAAAATAATACAAATCTAATTTTAAAGATACAACCACATTTTCTACCTTTGACCTTTTTTGGGAGGGAGTCTTGGTAAAGATAGTCTTGGGCAACTCATCTCACTTATTTTGGTGACTTTAAAAAGTTGTTTGAGGGCCGGGGATTTAGCTTAGTGGTTCTGCCACCTGCCTTGCAAATGCAAGGACCCGAGTTCAATCCCTGGTACCAAAAAAAAAAAAAAAAAAAAAAGTTGCTTGAACTGGATCAGTAGTTTCTTACCAAGGCTATTGGATTTTTGAAAAGAGGCAGAAGTATTGTCTATAATCTGAAAAAATACATATATCTTTCGTGTACTACCATTTTTAAATGTTTGAATTTTTTCATTTATAAAAGTTAACAGTATATTTTTCATTATAAACACAAAATTATACATGTTAGGTATAGAAAATTGGAAAATAAAGAGAAGATAAAAATCACCTGCAATCGTGAGACAGATACAATGACTTCATATTTCAGTTTATGCTCATTCTGCTTTCTTTCTATGCATATTTATATTTTTAAAATTTCAATGTACCATATGCATACTTAAGACATTATTTACTTAATAATATATTTTAAACATTTTTTCCTAAATCAAAATCTTCTTTTTGTGGCTGGGGATTTAGCTCAGTAGTTTTGCCACCTGCCTTGCAAGTGCAAGGTCCTGAGTTCAATCCCCACTACCCAAAAAACAAAATTTTCTTTTCTACAAGGTTTAAATGACATTCCTACAAAAACATATACTGCTATTTTTCAATATTTAGGTTACATGCTAGTCAGTTTTCCATTGCTATGATAAAATACCTGAGATAATCTACTTTTGAAGAAAGAAGCCAGGCATGGTGGTACACATTTGTAATCCCAGAATCCAGGAGGCTGAGGCAGGAGGAAAAAAAAATAAGAGCTGGGGGGTAGATCAGTGTGAAGGCCCTGGATTCAATCCCCAGTACAACAGCAACAACAAAACAAAATAAAATGGAGAAAAGGTTTATTTTGGCTCATGATTGCAAGACTTTAGCCCATAGTCACTTGGCCCTGCTGCTTTGGGCCTGTACTGGCACCATACATCACAGCAGGAGTTCAGGGCGGAAGAGGCCTGTTCACCTCATGGCAGCTGAGAAACAGAGACACAGGAAGGAACTGGGTCCCAACACCCTCTTTCAAGGCCCAATGACCTAATTTCCTTCCACTCTAAAGCTTCTCCCACCTCTAATGATACCACAGATTGGCCATCTGCTTCAACATGTGGGCCTTTGGGGGGCATTTGAGATGCAAACTATAACAGGTTGTTTCCAGTAGTTCATTATTTTAATGCCACTGTGAACATCTACAATTTGATTAAATTCATATCATTATGAATTAAGAATTCATTAATTAAGAATTATCATTCCATCTCTGAATGATGGAAACCTCTACATGGTGGCTCTTGAACTCCATTGATAAAACCTCTGTAGTCTTCCATAGCTTCTCTACTTTCCAATGTGATAAATGTTCCCTGCACCTTCTGGCATACCCACTGTGCATCTGAAAGTAGCCCGTGCTCCAAGGAGCCCTCCTTCCTTTGTGTGAATTCCTTTGTGTGAATTGGGAGAGCAGCATCCAGGGACAGGGGTTGCTTTTTGCTATTGCTACTGCTGTGATAATTGTTGCTAGCTCTTTAGGAAACTGAACTAGAACATTTATTAAAATAAAAATCATCCTGAGTTCTCAGTAATACTTCCAGTTTTCTATTCATTTGTTTGTCTGGCAGTCCTGAGAATTAAACCCAGGGCCTTTGCACCAAGCTACATCTCAGCCCTTTCATTTTTTACTTTGAGACAGGGTCTTAGCGAGATGCTAAGTTGCCATGAAGTTTTTAAGTAACATTTACATTTAATATTTATATATCTTTTTAGTCCAAAATCTCGGTCCCTAGTGACATCAACAGAATCGTGTTTATATATTATCCTAGTACCTACGCATTCAAGTTAGGACAAAGCATAAACAAACATAAGTCATATATATAGATATATATATATAGAGAGAGAGAGAGAGAGAGAGAAAGAGAGAGAGTTTTAGAAAAACAATATCAATATTATTGTTAACAATGTGATTATTAAAAGCTATTGAGATTGTTTCAGTTCTTTTACCCTTGTTTATATCTCACTAGGAATGTGTGGTCAAATCACTGGGTTTTAATGTCACTTGAAATAATTCCCTGTGTGCTTATGCTACCAACCCACCTCACAATTAGGTTGCAATTACATTGATTTTGTTTTGAGAAATAGTTCTTTTTTATTCTACTTTTCTATCTAGTTTATTTTTTACATGATGGAAAATAGTTGGGTTTCAAACTCAAATGTACTAAAATAGTGTACTCTAACAAGTCGTGCTCTTATCCCTGTCTACATCCTGTTCTCTCTGTAGCCCTGGAGGTAAACATTTAAAAAAAAAATAACACACCTTTCTTTTTGGGTTTTTTTTGTTTGTTTCTTTGTTTGTTTTTTGATACGGGGGATCGAACTTGGGTCCTTGCGCTTGCGCAGCAGGCAGCAAAACCACTGAGCTAAATCCCCGGCCCACACACACCTTTCTTGAATACATGCTGACTCTATTTGAGTTTTCATACTTTTGTTCTTGCCCTATCCTGGAGATTACCCCCAGCAGTATGCAGAACTAGACCTCATTCCTTCTGCCATCTGCATTGTGTGAATATAACATCATGGGTTCAAGCAAGCTTAATTGGTGGACTGGGGATTTTTTTTCAGTCTTTTGCTTTTAAAAATCACATTGCAGTGACTACCCTTGCATGTAATTATTTTCATGTTTGCAGGTATTATCTTTTTAAATGTATGTGAATTCCTGTGCGATGAATAAAATACAAATTATTTTGAAGCACTGTGAGTTCACAGTGATCTTTCACCAGTTGGGTTTTTTTTTTTCCAGTTAATATATTTGAAGTTTGCAGCTTCTGGGCATGGTGGTGCACACCTATAATCTCAGCACTCTGGGAGGCTGAGGCAGGAAGATAGTAATTTTGAGCCCAGCCTTGGCAACTTAGAGACTTAGCAAGACTCTGTCTCAAAATAAAAAATAAAACAAAGGATGGGGGATGAAGGCCCTGGGTTCATTCCCTAGTACCCCCTCCAAAATAAATAAAACTTGCAACTGCCACCATATGAGGCTTTGAGAAAATCTCTATAATTTAAAAGGAGACTCCACACTAGAATATATATGCATTTTCTGTATCCCAAAGAAAACGTATGACTAGCTGTTGAAGAAAAAAATATCTAATTTTTTTTACTTACTTTGCTGAAATATGTAATACAAAGTGAGATACAAACACCCTACAATGGTAGTCCTTCTGTGACTAAATAATTTTTCAAAGTCAACACAAATAGAGTTACAATGGTAACATTCAAATTGACAGTACTGACTTGGGTTGATGGGATGTCGCGTATTCAGCGGACAGCTCCTTTGTTGTGAACACAGTACTGACTGATGGATGGGGTACAAGGGCCGAAGTGGGGAGAGGGGAAGGAGGATCTTTGGAACTGGATTCACTCATCCTCTTGTATTATTGCAATGACTGATTCTCCCACTCTTTCCCTCTACTCAAATTACTCTGGAACACTCCACTACCTGCCCTTTACTTTAGACAAACTCATCAATCAAAACTTAGGTTGTCCTTACCTCTATTCCTATTGGACTTCAACAGTTAAATGCATACTATTCAGTACCAGCACAAGCTCAACTGTATATGACTACTTAAACTTTAAAGTTCCATTCGATATATATGCGTATACAGATACCCATTTTAGATTACTGTTCAATGCATAGAAAGCAGTAAAGCTAAGATTCACAATGAGGTCTTTCTATTCCACCATACCACAGAGACTGAAGCAGTCTGGTGTCTTTTTATGATTTGAAACTATGATGGTAGAAGTTGTGATTCAGCAGGAGATGCATGAAATCTGAATTGAGATCATCATAATTCACCTCTGCTGTGAATTTGGACCTGTCGTTGAACCCGACTGGGTTTCAGATTCCTCATGTGACATGCAAGGTGGTTACATTAGCTCATTACAAGGATGCTTTACAGTTCTAAAACTCCGTAAATTTTTATGCTTGCAAAACATCCCATATGTGACAGTGGAAGGCGTCAGGCAATATTCTCCCCCAGCCCGGTGGAGTTTCTGGTTCTGTCACTAAGCATCAAATGGTAGGGTCAAAACAAAGAGAAGGCCTGGGAAATTATTCTGTGAATCTTGGAATTATCTATTCCAGATTAATGCCAAAAAGATATGGTATGGTAAAAGATATGATAAAAGAATGATCACACAAGCAAACCAAAGCCCTATACATTATCTTGGAATCACCAAGTCAGAGTAGAGAAAGCACTTTGGAAATCAGTCAGTAGAAACCCTCATTTTATAGGTGCAAGTTATATTATACAACTAGTTCATATCATAGATAAGATTTATTACCTGAGTTATTAAGATCCAATTTACCATAATATCTTAAAAATTATCCTCTCATGCTGACCACAAAAAATTACAGAAAAGTAAAACTGTATGAAAGAGTGGTGAAGAATAGACTTTGAAATTAAATTGCTTCATCCAAATTCTAAAAACATCACTTAGTGACTTTGAGCCAATTACATGAACTCTGTGTCTCAGTTTTCTTCATCTATCAAATGGTGACGATAATAATCATACATAGTTCTAGTTTGTGAGAAGAATTAGAAGAGTAGTCCATGTGAATTGTTTTACACTGCTTGATCCATAGGAATTAATAAATATTAGCTAGAATTAAGATTAGACTGCATATTTAATACACTGGCTAAGTCTGCTATAATTTTCATTTAACATTTAAATCAAGTTTTACAAACATTTTAATTACACTTCCTTCACTGGCAATCAGGACGAGAATTATTCCCGAATGATCTTTCAAAGATATAGAAGTTGACTATGATAAAGGTGCCCATTACCAAAAATGAACTCCAAAAACAATTTTAGGAAGTTTTCTGGGTATAAAGTTTTTTCCACTGCAGTATTCTATGGCTGAAATATTCCCTTTTGAAGACCTTGCAAAAATGAATCACAAATTTCATATAAGGACTATTTCATTCACTGGTCTCAAGATTTTTATCTACCATTAATCAGTCAATGATTTGATTTTTGCCAGTATATGTTCATTGCTTTAACATCACTGTATTTAACTGACAGCAATTAAAGCCATTCGGCACACTGTGTATGAAATCTCAAAAGGCCTTTATGACTGTTTATCTCATCTTTATGGACCTTTAAACTTAATGGCTTTCATTGCAGTAAAAAAAGTAATTTCCAAAAGTTAAGTATCTCTTCAAGGCCACCACCACTCTGTTCAGTTGATCAAAATTATGATGTCATCCAGATGCTTACTTCCTGTGTCCTTGCTCTTCAAATTGTCCTTTAATTAACAATGTGGGGTGGGAGGGGGAGGCAGGAGTTTCATGATCCCCTGACACTAAACAAGGACATTAGTCAAAAGAAGTATTGGGTCAGTTCAGGGAATACGAATGTTGCAGTTTTGCTCTGGTTCAGTAGTTTTAAGATAATATATAGGTTCATTTAAAACTCAGAGTACAATAGCCCACTTCCGAGTAGTCACCCCTTCCTCTCCTTCTTTTTCTGAAATGAGAGGCAGAAGAATATAATCAATAGACTCGTTCAGGGGCACATTCTCCAGCCCACCTGCGGAACAACTCCTTTTCCCAGAGGTCATTCTTTCTCTTTCTCTCCATCAATAAAATGTTCTCATCCTCTTCTATTCCTTAGACCACCATTAATCCCATCTTTGCACACTAGACCTCTCATTCCTACCAAACGTCCTTCGTATTCTTTCTTTCAAGTTCACTATTCCCATTCTCACAGCAGCCACCACCCATACACTCATGTCATACTCCTACCCATTTCAGTGAACCAAATCTGATTCTTCGCCCAGATAATCCATCATTTTAACCAACAAGCCAAGGAAATCCAAGAAGATACAGCTTCAGTAGTCTAGCCAAACATCCCTTTGCTAAAATAGGCATGAACATGTTCATTACCCACCCAAAAAATGCTTATGGGGGAAAAAATGAGCAATTTAAAGTGATTTAATAGGACTAATGATTTGAGGACTGAAAAAAATCACTGAGGAAAGTAGCTCATTTCCCAATAAACACAAATCGTCTCATTTTTCTAAGATCATTATTCTAAAACAATTTTAAAATTAGAACTAAAAATAAATTCAGCTTCTAACAATCCTTAAAAGTTGTAAAATTAATTCTGTGGTTCCTTTCGCAAAGCCACAGTGATAATTATGAAACAAAAAAAGACAAACCTTGATAACCTGCATAACAGCTTCAGGATCAGCCTTTCTCACCCTCAGCATTAATGATATTTTGGGCAGATAATCCACTGGATTTTTTGTTGTTGTTGTTCTGTTGTTGTTGTTGTTACTGGGGATCAAACTCGGAACCTTGTACTTATGAGGTGGGTGCAGTGCCACTGAGCTAAATCCCTAGCCCTAAATAACCCACTGTTGTAAGAGAATGTCCTGTGCATTGTGGGATATTCAGCAGCATTACTGGTCTCCACCCACAGGAGCCAATAACACCCCTCATCCAGCCATGACAACCAAAACGGTCTTCAGACATTGCCAAATGTCCTCTAGTGGGCAAAATCATTCCAAGCTAAGAGCCATTCTCATAGATGCTAGGGAAACGGCTTGTCCTAGATCTGAGGTCAGTAAGCTATGGCCCATCTGGCAATTGCTATAAACAAAGTTTTACTGAAACACAGCCACACTCATTCACTTACTTATTACCTATGGCTGCTTTGTCACTAGTAGGAAGCAGAGTAGGGGTAACAGCAACCATGAGACCCACAAAACCAAAAACATGTATCATCTGGCCTTTACATAAAGTTTAGCAACCCCTGTCTTAGTTTACTGATTTTGATCATTTTCTTTTTTTTTTTTT